>SNQJ01S0036520.1:19282-50382 GCA_010110895.2 Picea sitchensis
GGATTTTGGGGAGGAAATATCTCTCAAGGATTTTAAGAAGGAAATATTTCAACCACCTTCCCTAAAAAATAGCAAACGAAATGTGAGGTGGATTCTCACACTTAATTACTTTCTTTTTCATGAATATTAATAATAATTCATGTGCACTTGATTCTAACACTTAATCAATTCCTTTTCCATGAATATTGATCATAATTCATGTATACTTGGTATTTTTCCCTTCATGTAATATATCCCTCCTCCACATTGACTAGGGATTGTGACATAGGTTATTGCATGGTGTCAAGGTGTATGAGACACTTATATCACACTTTATGACACTTAGGGAGAGGTACCTAGGTGTGCAAATTTCATGTGTAATAGTCGGTACATACTCCAGTCTCATGGCCCCTTTCTGCACATAGTCATGAATGAAGTGATATTGAATATCACTGTGCTTTCTCTTGTAATGGAATAATGGATTCTCAAAGAGTTTTATACAACATTGGTTATCACAACAAATGATATTCTCATCCATCTCCAGACCAAATAGTGCCATGAGAATCTTTCACATCAAAATAGACTCACATGAAGTTGTACTTTCTACCATGTACTCCACCTCTGCAGAGCTCAATACCATTGACTTCTACTCCGGACTGAACCAAGAAAAAACACCTCGACCCAATCTAAAGCAACAAGATAAAGAACTCTTCTTGTCAACTAAGCATCCTTCCTATTCAACATCTGTAAAGCTTGTCAATCTCACTCCACCTACTCTCTCATATTGAAGTCCATACTCCATTGTACCCCTCAAATATTGAAGTACATGTTTTGCAGCAACCCAATGCACTCTCCTCGGATCCACCATGAACTGAATGAGGGAATTGAATAAAAAAATGATATCTAGCTTGGTCTTGACCAACTACATGAGTGAACCAATCAACTCATGATAGAATTTAGTATCCACTTCCTCTAATTATGAGGCATCAACCTTCCTCCAATTTGTCACTAGAGGTGTCGACATAGGCCTGCACTGAAGCATCCCAAATCTCTTCAGGATCTCCAATGTGTACATCCCCTATCCAACGAATAAGTGTTCCTCTCTCTACCACACCTCCAAACCTATGAAGTAATGCATCAAACCCAAATTATTCATCTCAAACTCCAAGGAAAGATTTCTCTTACAATCAACAATCAGACCCTCGTCCCCTTTCATGAAAAGATCATCAACGTACATAAAAAGTATCAATGGCCTCTCCCCTACCAAGAAATATAGGTTAGGGTCTACCTCATTTCTCTGAAACCCCATATACTGCAATCACCTATCGATCCTTGAATACCATGCTTGAGGTGTATGTTTGAGATTGTATAGTGCCTTCTTCAGTCGACACATATGGGACTCTCTTCTGTAAACTTAAAAACCCTTTGGCTGCTCTGTGTAGACCTCTTCCTAAATGATGTTGTTGAGGAAATCAAAATTAACATTCATCTGATGTACACACCATCCCATGTCTACTACTATAGAGATCACAACCCGAATAGAGGTATATCTAGCCAGCGGGGTGAAGGTCTCATCATAGTCTTCTCCCTCTTTTTATGAAAACCCCTTGGCCACAAAGTATGCCTTGTACTTCTCCACGTTCATGTATGTTGCATTCTTTACTTTGTAGATCCACCTAGAAACTACCACCTGCTTTCCTTCAAGCCTCGACACCACCTCCCAAACATCATTGTTCATCATGGAGTTATACTCCTCCACCATGGCATCCTTCCACACTTGTTGTTGTGTAGCTTTCTCAAAGATGGAAGGCTCAACATGATCTCTTTCATTAATGTCATATAATATTTGTATTATGTTAGTGGTATGGTCTCCTTGATAGGCCTCTTAGGAGGCTCTATATCCTTGGCATTCCTAATAATCTTCACAACACTCTATATAGGAGGCTCTATTTCCTTTGTTAGATGTGTTGACCTCATCCTATGAAATAGAATTAATCTGCTCTCCATCATCCTCCTATGTCAACTTTATACCAATGCATGTACCTGTTCCAAAACCTGTATCTTGTGAATCCATACTTTGTTTCTCTCCAATGTTTTGCACCTATTCGTGACTTAGTTGATCCCCTATATGTTTTGGCTCATATCTCGATCTCCTCAAGGCCCGATCCTCCTCAAACTATACATCTTTGTGCCCAAAAACTTTCCTAAGAGTAGGTATGTATATTGATGTAGGAGAATCACTCCTACTTAGTAGCATGTCAACAACCAGTGCAACAATGCACATGGATGGAGCAGATCTCGAGGAGAGAGAAGCGCCAACATTCTCATTTTGTGTTTAAATATAAAATTTAATGTAATTAATATTGTAAATTCTCGAGGAAGGCAGAGTCATTGTATTTGTATAGGATGCATGTAAGTCGCCTTTGATGGATGATAGGTAGATGAATTTAGATCTGATCCAGACGAGTTGAAAATTAAATGTAATTGAATGTAAGTAGGTGGAGGAAGGCTCGAGAAGCCCATCTTTAGTAAAAAAAAGATCAATTGTATTAGGAGAGTGTAAGGAAAATAAATCTCAAGAGAGGATAATTCTGGAGAGGAGAGAAGAATTGAAACTTTGTTGCAATCCAGTCTTGTAAACATTATAAACTCTTGTAAAAATCATTCAGATTTAATAGAAAAGCAAATTTCTCTGCATATGAATATATGTGTGTGTGTTCTATGTAAATGAGTATGTGTTTTCTGAATGTTTACTAAATTTTTACTGAATGTTTACTGTGCATGTGTGAATGTCATGAGTATATAAACATTGCCTTTGTAGGAATAGATATAATTCCTTGTCTCTGTGAATTTCTTAGTGTTATGGGCTCTCAAGGATGTGCAAGGAGTTCACATTAGATTTTTTGGAAAAATCTAAAAATCTAGTGCAAGGAGTGCACTAGAAATCATTCATGAGTTCTATGAGGAGCATGTCAGGTGGGCACACCAGAATCAATTAAGCTCATAAGGGATAGTGTAAGGAGTGCACAGACTAAGCACAAGGAGTGCGCCTACACTCATAGTAGTGTAAAGGCTCAAGGGAAGGTGAGTGCAAGGAGTGAGAGAAGCCAAAACTTTGCCAAAGTGTTATTAAATGGTAGAGCATAGAGTGTCAGGCGGGTGCTGAAAGAACACTTTGACTATGTTCGTAAGCTCGGGAGGAAGAGGGGGAGTTCTAGGAGGGCACAAGATTTCATTTGGAATAAAAAATGGTCGTGACCCTTTGAAGTTCGAAGAGTTGCAAGATCAGTATAGATAGTGCTAGTGTGTGCAAATCCTATGCAAGTAGTGCAGAGGGAAAGAAATTTCCAAGTTCCAGATTGTAGGAGAAGTGTAAGGAGTGCACTAGAGAACTTATCGTAAGTTCCAAGCTCAGGAGGGATAGAATTCCATAGAACGCAAGCAAAGGCCAAGGATTTGAACCTGTAGAGAAGAGATCAAAGCCGAGTGAATCTTAGCCATAGATCTCATGATTCAAAGATTCAACACTTCGGGAAATATTGGTCCTTCTGTTTCCAGGAGAAGGAAACCTTCAAAGCTCGAAGTCCTGAATAAATCCCAGTCATATATTGGTAGTGAAGAAGGGATCGTTGATTGTTAAGCCGTTCGACACTTTGGCTATCCGGGATATTTTGGAGGTAGTCGTTGTAGAGTGGTCGAAGTGTCAAAGCTCTGAAGCACCGGAGTTAATCTTCATCGTTGATCAAATAGGGGAATCTTAGCCATATATCTCCTCTCTTTTCCGATTCGGTGTTCAATTTTTCGAGAGTTTAGTGGTGGTCACTTGGAGCAAGGAACCTCGGAGTGCTGAAGTTACGAAGTTAATCATAGTCATTAACTGCAGGAGGAGTGTGAGCCGTAGATCACAGTTTGATGTTCGATTGTACAGGAGATTTTGGTTTTTTTTATTGCGGAGCGAAAACCTTTTAAAACCAGAGACCCAAAGAGAATATCCACCGTAGATCATGTAGGGAGGAGAATCCCCACCAACTGTCATATTTGACCGTTTGAAAGGAATAGAAGTGGAAGGATAGAGAGAGGACCTACACCCGTCGCTCAATGTCACTTTATGATCGATTTCATTCGGTAACCACTCTGGGATATTGGAGTGTTTTGTTTGGTGAATCCTCCAAAGCATTGGAGTCCTAGAGCTCCTAATATCTCCTTTCAGTTAAAGCGTTCGGTTCCATCAATTTCTAAACTAATTGGTGAACATGTAGTATCACCACTCTACTATCGGTGTATCACTGAAGTGCTCTATGAATTTGTGGTTTTGGATAACCATTGATCAATTGATACCATGTATCTAATGATTTTTTTTTTGGATGACCACTAACCAATTTTGACACTTTTAGGTGTCCAACAACATCCCAATGTATACTGTGTATGATTCAATTGCAAGTTATTGAACCATAATTCTTCCAAAGTCTTCCATATCTGGAAAATATCACTATGTAATCATGTGAGTTAAGATGCCTACAATTTGTTCACTTAATGTAAACTCCAATATGATGAGAGTGAACCAAGAGAAGTGAATCAACTTCTAGTATGACAAATCCCTGAAAAATTCCTGACAACTCAATCAAATGCCAAGCTGTAATGCAGAAGGAACCTCTTGTCCTCTTCTAGATCGAATGACCATCTATGTGAACCAAACGTCCACATCATTTCTCTCAAAATCAAAATCCCAATCATGTATGATTCAACTGCAACTTATTGAACCATAATTCTGCTAAAGTTTGTCATCTACAGACCGCAGTTGCCCATTTTTCAAATTTCATGCCCACCTGGCATAATTGTTGGTTTTTTTCGAAGCTTTCTATCTGACAACCATCTTCAATTCCATCATCAATTCCCCCCTTTTTCAATTGAAAGGAGAGACTTCAAGTGGTTTCATGAACCATCTTCACTGAAATTTTGAACTCCCCCCCTTAAGGTAAAGAAGAGCTACATCATTGTACTCCCTCCTTCTATGCTCAAGAGAGTCGCATACTTGTTCCATTTGAGTACAAAACAAAGTGGGCATGTAGAAACAACCACATGTTATNAGATTGAATTCTTCAGTAAGACTTATATAATCGCTTGGTTGTTGATGAACATGACCATGGATCAATCCATTCATAGTGAATCTTCAATCTTGCAGGTTTCTTCAGTGTTGAACATCTATCTTAAGAATGGTTATGCTTGCCACAATGCTCGAAAGGATGGAGATTAAAACACTGATTCTCCACATGACCAACTCGACTACAATGTTGAAATTTTGCATTATGATGTTGAACTTG
This sequence comes from Picea sitchensis, assembly GCA_010110895.2. NCBI lineage: Eukaryota > Viridiplantae > Streptophyta > Pinopsida > Pinales > Pinaceae > Picea > Picea sitchensis. The sequence continues at coordinate 24,583 of SNQJ01S0036520.1, forward strand.
AACAGGTGAAGTTGAAGATTCTTGAAGGAATCCAACACTATGGAACTTGATTGGTCTCAAATAATCAGGAATATGAAAGGTAACTTTCTTGTCATATCCAAGTCTTGTTCTATTCTTGTTGTAGATGATTTCTTCCCAAGATCTAATGATGGGATTGGAAAGAGTATTTTGAACCTGTTGTTTTGAAATCTTTGGAAGTGGATTTATTGCATGTTGTTGCAGCATTGAAAGGTTTTCTTCACTAAACTCAAAAGAAAACTCTTGAAACGTAGGTTCATGAACAGATTCATCTTTTCTTGCATATGGATTTGGCTTACTCATTTTCTCCTTCACTGATTGTTGATCAAAATCATCTTCATCATCATAGAGAGGATGTTTTTGAACAAAAACTAGTTTGGAATAATTCACTAGCTGTTGATTTTTGAGATCTATCAACTCATCATTCAATAGCTGGGATAGAGATTGAAGACGTATAAATTTAGCTTGCATCACTTGAAAACGAGTTAGCACTGATTGAAGAGTTGATTTGCTCAATATCATTGTGTTTTCTTCAGTGGTGTTTATTAGAGTGTTCAATAACTCTAATAATTCTAGATTTATAGCCATTTCAAAACACTAAATGAGGTCTCCTTGTGCAGGTAGATCTTGATTACAAATTGACTCAACAAAAGAAGTATTACTTGCAACTCGCTCACTTGAATCTCTCACTTGAACTTCACGTCCACTTTCTCTTCACGCTCGCTTGCACTCGCTCACTTGAATAGCCCATTTGAATCGCTCGCTTGAACTTCACTTGTTTTCTTCCAAGAAGTTGAGGGTGTCGGTTACTACCGAAAATGCACCTGAAAACTTGATGTTTACAATGATTTGAGTTTCAACACTCAACCCTATCAAATTTCTACTCAAAATTACAATGGCTCTTGGGTGTCGGACTCAGTCGAGAATGCACCTGAAAATTACAATTCAACTCAACTTGATTTCAAAAAGACAAGTAAACTTACAAATACATTATTGCAAGTAAAAATCAACTTGATCAAGTAATCTTACAACAAACATTGTTTGCAAGTTACAATTTAACTTCAAATGCTCCATGATGTGTTGAGTTTGAAATCCTTGATTTGTCCATTACTTATGTGGTTGACGACTTGAATGCTTTTGAGTCTAGTTCTCCTTTGATTATGAGCTTGACTTGTTCATTGCTTTATTAATCTTTGTAGATGCTTGATTTTTATTGCTTGTGCTTCAATGCATGTGCATGAGTAACATTGTGCTTGAGCTTGTGTGTGTTGAGTTAAATGCTAAAATTGTAAGTTTTTTTATGTCAAAACTAGATAGTAAACAATATAAGCCTTCATGAAAAGATCACCAACGCACACTACACAAGGTGTACCTAAGATCCCCTTATTCAATTTCAGGCAGATCTAGGATACTGAGAAAAAGACTTCAATTTTATTATAAGTATATCTCTTACGAGACCACATGCAATGGGAAGGACACAATGTACTTTCTCCATCACCATGCTTTAACAAGGATTTAAATTCATAAAATTTCTCTTTTACTCTGAAAGACTTAAGAAAACAGTAAATGTCTTCTCAAAAAATGAGTTTCTTACAACCTCAGTTCATCACTCACTTACAAATTTTCCTAAGTCATAAAGAAATAACAAACATCTCTCATTCATACATTTACTAATGAGAAAAAAATATTTCATTTACTCACCTCCATATCTTTATGTTGAAACAATTTCCGGTCCTTCATCTGGTCATCCATCTGGTCCGTCAACCAGACCTCAATATGAACAAAACAATTTGCAATGATTTTGATAATTTAATATCAATTGAAAAAATGTCTACCAAAATCACGCAGAAGGGGGTTCAAAAATCAGGAAATTGTTGAGATGTGAATATCATGCATGAGCACATATATAGAGAGCATGAGAGAAAATCATGCAGGAGATTTGATCAGAAAATCGTGGTCTTAGTTGAGAAAATCGTGGAGGAGATTTGAAGAGAAATTTTGTTTGAGCAAATTGTTGAATGAATTGTTGAGCGAATTTATAAAAAACATTTGAGTATATCTGTTGCTCTCCTGGTGGAAGATGTGACGTCTGGATTGTTTAGTCATCACTCGAGGATATATTACTAATATCCTAAATGAATAATACAAATATAGGTGACAATTAGACTTAGTGATTGGTTAAGGTAAGCCATAGGCTAACAACATCGAGATCCTCAACGTTGCTCGATCTTTGGAAAGTTTCTTGATGGTCTTGGAGTAGTTCCAATGGACTCTATGACAAAGCCCCATCCACAGAATGTCGATGAGAGTGTGGAGGAACTAAGAGTGCACAGAGAAGAGAATGGAGAAATGGGAATAGCCTAGAAAAACATGCAGATTGGAAACATTCAATGTATCATTACCATATTAGAAACAACAAGAAAGTGAAACATTTAAATGGGAAAAGTTAGAAACAACCATAACTAAAGGAAAATTACTTGACAATTAAAAAATTACTAATTGTAAAAATTGATAATTTCTTCGCCTAATGACTAATGCTTGTTTTTTGAGATGCAATGATGATACAATATTAAATCATAGCCTTTCAATATGTGTGACAACGAATAATATTCCCTCTTGAAATAATCTACTTCATCTATTCTCAATTCCTCGTTAAAAGAAGGATTAATCTCGAAGTTGTCAATAGGTAAAATCCTTCCTTGTAACTATTTTAATTGAAGTTTTTTACATTTGCAGGAAGCGCTCCTTTGTTTTAAGTTGCCCCTCTCACACAACCTCTAGGTGATTCGTAATATCTACAAATTTGTCTTGGTGTATCCAGGTGATTTCTAGTATTTGCAAATCTTTGTCTTGGTGTATATGGACAAATTATTCCTTTTTCTTCTCTTTCTTCTTCATCCTCTTCTCATAATATCCATACATTCGCTCGACCATTTCTGACATGCGATAAAATACCATGTGGAAGTTTTTCTCTTTTTCATCACACTTGTCCTCTTCTTCCATTTTCTTCCTTCTAGATACACAACCAACTTCGAGATTGAAAGTATTAAGAGTTCCTTCACCCTACTTATGTTTGTCCCTAGTAAGCATTCACACTCAACAATTCAAGTCAAAGATGACTTCTCTGATACCAACATGATCCGAGATCTTTTCATCGTGACTTATAAAGAATTGCATTAAATGAGCATAATTTAAAGTGCTCCATTAAAGAAGGGAAAACTTAAAAATGAAGAGACATAAGCATCAGATATGAACACAAAAAATTGATAACAGAGTTCATCCCTGGTGGAATATGTCTCTGGGGCCTACTCTCAAATGGGTAGGCTCTTTCATTAACTCAACAAAAGAATTTTCCAAATACATGAATATACCTCATTCTGAAATTAAGATGCATAAATAATGCTTAGATCAGAAAAAGTACATCACCATTGGATTTGTGGCATCGAATTACCCAAAAACAACTATCTCCACATTCTGATATGAATCTATCACTCCCAAGCCCAAGAATAATTTTGTCTCGATTTTTGTGCCCTCTAAAACCTGCAATTATGACAGTCATGTCTCAAAATTTGTGCCTGCAAGTCCATACGGTCTACGCCTCCCCCTGCCTCTGGGTGAATTGTACCTTTTAAGTAATGATTATGGTCAGATATACCAAGTGGCATAGGTGGTGCATTGGTTATGGGCGAAGTTGTAAAGGTGTTGGGTATTGCAAAGGTTCCGGGGTCGAATCCCACCGGTCTTCAATCTAAACATTGGTTTATATATATATATATATATATTGCAATATATTCGTTTCCCACTAATTTTATCGGATCCTCTATCGATACTTCCACCGACTGCTAACATTGGCGTGGTCCGCTAGATTTGGTGGACTTGCCATATTTTTAAAACAAAAATTCGTTCATGGGTCAATATTGGACATTTTCGAGATGCCACGTGTCTCCCGATGATTGGGCCACATGGCACCCACCGATAGGTACACCTATATTATGACGTTGTTTCCCTTTCACTCCATACTGACACATGGTGCTTCCTGGGTGGTGCCACGTGGCGTCGCCTATAGGGGTGCCACATGGCACTTTTCTATTGGTCCACATGGACCCCTGAAAAGTCCATTGGCAGGTGACACGTGGCAGCCTCTAGTGTTGCCACATGGTATGATGATGTCAACATCCCATACGATGACATCACCCTACCATGTCGGCTATTGACATCAACAATACGGATTATGATGTGCCCTCCTGTTGATTCTCCCTGTTTGACCACAACTTTGACCGTGGATATCTTTCAAACTGTAACTCTGTTGGACGATCCGTTTGCACCGTTAGAAATATTGTGACGTGCTCTTCACGATCATGTCATTTTTACTAATTTTTGGGAACTTTTAATGTTTTCCCTTTCTATGTCTGTTGGATCCATTCTGAGCGTTCTGAGTTGCCTCTGTGAGTTCTGAGTTATTGTTAGCCTTCTCTGGATCCTTTTTGGATCAGTTATAGAAGGAGAAAGGAAATGAATACCATGGCATATAGATATTTTCCGAAAAAATTATCTCCAAGATGTATTTGGCTACACAATACTGGTCCAACATTGTGGATGAGCTGAAGGAAAGAGTGGAAGAGGAATGGCATACTTGTAATCATGCTTGGGACAAAATAAATCAAATAATGATTGACCTCTAAATACCATCTTTTAGGTCTCCATCGGAGTTCCAACTGATAGAGGAGGTTTTAGAAGGGTTGCAAAGAAGTGTCGACGAGTATAAGAAAGAGGTTCACAAGATATTGATAATTTAGTAGATAAACATACATAAATACACAATTGAAAAATTCAATATTTTTTATCATTTGGACTAGTTAACAAAGAGAATGGAAAAGTACATTGGATGTTTTAGAAAAGGTCAACATGCATTGAGCATGTCGATGGATCAATACAAGTTCTCATATGTGATCAATTTTGTTGAATGTTTCTCTCAGTGGTCATATTGTTTGGACAAGCATGCAAGTCCTAGATCTTGTCATTCACCCAAGTCATCTTGACTCTATTTTGATTTTAGGCATTTCATAATTTCAAGAGTTTATTATTTTTAGGACCCCCAACAAGTATAAATAAACCAGTTGACCATTTAGAATGGACCTTTGGAAACAATAAATTTTGACTATTGTAATAAAAAAATATTTCAGGATTAATAGAGAATCTCCTAAGGGGCCGAAAAAGTTCTATAGAACAATTTTTTGGATTGATTTGACCATGGATTATTATACACTTGATTATTATCTCTGACATGTCTAGTAATATTTTCAATTTGATTAAGTTATCTTGTTTATTTGCCTAAACTACTAGGTATTATTACAAATATTCTTTAATTTCATTTACAATAAATTTCTCAGCTCTTATTCAAAGTTTCAACAATTATCTAATTATTTTTATGATTACTGATTGAGTAAAAGACCAAATGATTATATGTTTGTAGGGATAGAATCGTAACTAAATATTTCATAGAATTATTTCTTGAAAGCATCTAAAATAGTTTCTTGTGTATTCTATGTCCTTATTTCTTTATGAGTTATCTTCAAGAGAAATAAATCATTTCATTCTTTTTGCATGTTTCCCCTTTTAATAATGGTTGGTTACTAGAATTATTTCTTCAAAGAACCCAACACATTTTTTCTTTTATTTTTGTTCCTGATGGTTAACCTTAGGGAATATTCCCTCAAACATATTAGCTATTTATGTTTATGGAGTAAGAAAATATAACAAAGAAAAGATTAAAATGGAAACGAAAGAGGTAAATATAAACCACTCTTAAATCCCATCGAACGATTTCCTGACCAATAACCCAAAGGATTATTCCAAACCAAACAAGGAGGAGTCTAATTGGACCTCGTCCTTGGGTTTAATCCCTCCTATTGATAAAATGGAATCTATCCCCCTCAACAAGATGGTCAAATAGAAATAGGTAACACATGTTTAGAGGGCTATCTTCATTGCTATTCCCCAGAAAAGAAATCTCAATTGGTCAAATGGCTTCCTCTACTAAAATGGTGGTATAATACCACCTAGCATACATCTACTAAGATGTCTCCATTTGAATTTCTTTATGGATAACTAGCTCCAAGTATATCGTCCTTTTTGTAGGAACATTCTAAAGTACAATAAGTAGGCTCACATATAGAAAATACTAAGAAAACTTTGAAAAATATTAAAGTAAACCTTCAAATGGCCCAAAGAAAGATGGAGTAGCAAGAAAATCAACATTGAAGTGAAAAACAATTTGAGGAGGGTGATTTATATTTTTTAGAATACAACCTTATAAGCAATCTACTCTCAAACAAAAGAAGAATAAAAAACTAGCTCAAAATTTTATGGACCCTATAAGATTCTTTGCAAGATTGGAGAAGTGGCTTAGGAGTTAGATTTTTCTTCTTCTCGTATTCATAAGGTTTTTCATGTATATTTCCTAAAAAACGTTCTCAGACAAACTATGCTAGTGCAGGTGAAACTTTTATAATTAGATGAAGAAGGGAAGTCAATTCTTGAACCAAAAAAAATTGTGTATGAATGTTCACTTTCTCTTTAGAATAGAACCAGTATGGAATACCTAATCAAGTGGAATAATATACCTCCAAAATAAGCTACATGGGAAAATGAGCAGTTCATTAAGAAACAACCTCAATTATAATATTTGAGGGAAAATGTTTTTTTAAAGAGGGAGTTGTGTTAAGGCCCCAAATCTCTTTTATTGGTAGTGTAAATTATTTATTATTAGGTCATCTTATTGGTAGGTTACATCATGCTCAATTTGTTTCATATTTATAATAAAGGAGATTGATTTGTATATACATCTTGTCTTGCATTGATCCAGATTGGATCATTATATAATTTTTCATCCATCTTGGTACTTTATGGGAGGAAAAAACTGGAGTAATTAACTTGCTGAGCCATTTTGGCAGCAAGTCCCAATTTGGAAAATTTAGTCCAACAAACTTTCTGAAATATTTTGAAGCCATTTTGAGGCATAAAACAGATTTTATTATTTTTGTGTTCAAACCTACTTTGCAAGAAGATTCCATATTATAAACACTGAGACCTTCCCAATGGTGCAAGAACCACCTCAATTGGAGCTCGTATGCAAAAGTAATGCCTCATGTAAGTTGACCTACCTTTTTGACCAAAATGGTATGAGTGTATGCCACATCAACACCCATTACTCAATTGTGTGCGGTTAGCCACATGTGGATTTTCAAGAATATTCTATAAGGTCCAAACTTGATCACTAATTAAGGGTTGAGGAAGTCAAAACCCTAACCCTAGATGACTATTGAGCTATGCGATATATAAGGCCACAAGGAGGATAAAGAGGTTCCATTCTTTTCTATTGAACTTGTTCCATAGTTGAAAAGAGCATCCAAGAAGTGGTGTTTTGAGAGAATAACAAAGGAGGTACCTATTGTGATGAACTAATCCAGTGGAATATCCACGTCAGTTTACATATCCATGCACATTGGATATATTGTAAAGGGAGGTAGCCCCCTCGAAGTGGCTTCTTATTCATTGACTCTCTATCATTCAAAATGCGCGCAATACTTATTCTTTCTACTTTTATGTTATTTGGGGAATTTGGTTCCTAACATATGGATAAACATCAATAAAGATAAAATGAATAATTGATGTTGCATGGAGGCAGATGGGGAAGAAGAAGGTGTAGTAGATATGATTTCTCTTTTCTCCCTGATGGACCTTTTAATGACAAGTTTCCAAGGTAACATTTTTCCTTTTACTATCCCCATTTTATGAACAATTGTTTCCCTTTTATTTTGAAACACAATGTCCACATGCCCAAGTTGCAAGGTGTAACTCATAGTTACAATGTTTTGTTGAGAAATAAAAATTGTGATTCATTCTTTTATTATTTAATAAAGAATCAAAATAAAAAACTAAAAATGCATGAATGTGATGACATTGTCGATTGGGTGTAGATTGAGTGGTTGTGAGGAAATTTCTCACCCTCTCCACCTAGGTTCAAATCCCACTTTGTGACATGTTTTCTCTTAGTGAACCAATTGTTGATGAGTTAGTTGAGAATATGTAGATAACATTGATGGAAAAAAAACATAGTTATTAAAAATTATAAACCCTAATTATATATTTCACATCTTATTGTAGCCCCCTCGAAGTGGCTTCTTATTCATTGACTCTCTATCATTCAAAATGCATGCAATTGCTTCTTCTTTCTACTTTTATGGTATTTGGGGAATTTGGTTCCTAACATATGGATAAACATCAATAAAGATAAAATGAAGAACTGATGTTGCATGGAGGCAGATGGGGAAGAAGAAGGTGTAGTAGATATGATTTCTCTTTTCTCCCTGATGGACCTTTTAATGACAAGTTTCCAAGGTAACATTTTTCCTTTTACTATCCCAATTTTATGAATAATTGTTTCCCTTTTATTTTGAAACACAGTGTCCACATGCCCAAGTTGCAAGGTGTAACTCATAGTTACAATATTTTGTTGACCAATCAAAATTATGATTCATTCTTTTATTATTTAATAAAGAATTAAAATAAAAAACTAAAAATGCATGAATGTGATAACATTGTCGATTGGGTGTAGATCAAGTGGTTGTGAGGAAATTTCTGACCCTCTCCACCTAGGTTCAAATCCCACTTTGTGACATGTTTTCTCTTAGTGAACAAATTGTTGATGAGTTAGCTGAGAAGATGTAGATAACATTGATGGAAAAAAAACATAGTTATTAAAAATTATAAACCCTAATTATATATTTCACATCTTATTGTATCCCTCTAAGTCAACATAGATACTGATTTGGTGAGAACTCTCAAAAGTTATCAATTTTTTAGAGGTTACATTTAATCATTGTTTTTACCCCTATTTCCAAAAGTGGTACTATTGGTAGCACCCTTTTTTTTTTTTTCAGAGTTAAAATTAACAAATTCTACAACCATGGAATTGATAGCCTCATAATATTGCCAACAAAAACCTTAAAATAAACCTCCAAATGGTAAAGTGGTGCTAACAACACCATTTTTTTCAAGGATAAAATTGCAACTATTTTGAAACCATGAAATTAACAAATATCATGGTTGAAACCAAATTCTTAAAATCATCCCTTGAATAAAAAATTGGTGCTCCTAGTAGTACCCCACTCTTTTTTTCATGGATGAAATTGCAGTTCTTTAAAAATATTGGCCTTGAAAACTGATATCCTTATAGTCATTGAGCTTGACTACATTTTTTTTTGGCGATGTATTCATAGTTGTATGATTTGGCATCATCACTTGAATGCTTTTTTGTCTTCTAAATGTTTTAATGATGAATTATATGAATGGGTAAAGATTAGTAATGGTTTATTAGAAATTAATGCAAGTTCAAGTTGGCATAGACTCTCAACTCATGCTTCCATGTGGTTTCCACAGTGTCAAGTCAAACTTAAAGCTATAATGATCTTATTAACAAAATAGATATATGTTCATATTGTCCATTTTTCTTATAATATGAACTGATTATTTTTTTTTCTCATTATGTCACATTATTTCATTTCTTCATGACCTATGAAACTTTATGATTCCATGGTAACATATCAAACTTAAGGCAACAATCATTTTTTCCACAAAATATGTATATGTCAATATGTATATGTTCATATTGTCCACTTTTCCTTTTCTTTGTAAAACAATGGTAAACACATAGCGTCTGTGTCCATTAAATTATTTCTTTATGAATGGAAAAATAAAGATAACCACTTTAAATAATAAAACAAAATAAGGACAAGAACATAACATTTCATTTTGATTTATTGTACAATTTGTTTTTTCTTATAGAACAATAACATGCATCATTTATATTGTGCTTTTGTTAAATTATTTCATCATGAAGAAGAAATTATCAAAACTCGTGATGTTTTATTAACATACACCATTTATATTTATATTATGCTTTTTATTAAATTATCTCATCGTGACCTAAGAAACTTTTGAAAAAAAACTCTCAAAACTCAAATGTGATGTTTTATTGTTTTATTGTTTTTTCGTTGAATTGTAATTATAAATAATACAATATAATTAATTTGTTTGCCAAATAACATAATTAAAAGGGGTGGCAAGTGTGAGGGAGTTATCTATGATTTTGATGGAAAAAAAACAGTCGACTCTTCCTAGGGCTTGGAAAAAGCCACTAATAACAGAGTAGAGATCCTCACAGCCTATATGGGATTAAAACTAGTACACAAGAGGAGCATTCAAATTCTAATTGCTATAGGGGATTCTGAAATTGTCATAAAAGAGCTTCGGGGTCTTTCATCCTCATCAAAACACCCTCTTAATGGTATAAGCTCATGAATAAAATCCCTAAAGAAGAATTTCATCATCTTACGCTTCTTCCATATTTTACGAGCTCAAAACACTTAGGCAGAAAATTTGGCAAAAGCGACAAAAATCCTGGAACAGAGTCATCTAATCGCCAACCAAATCTACTCTCATGTCTGGTTTCCTTAATTACGCCTGAACTTTCGCCCCTTCACCCACTCTAAAGAACAACTTTTTTCAGTTCTCTCTTTGTATCCTAATACTTCTACCTGCCTCTCGCCCTTCTTTTCTCTCCCTCTCTCCTCCTCTCACCTTCCTCCCCTTTCCCTCTCGCCAAACTCTCTCCCTCCCCATGCTTTCTCGGCCACCACTCCTCTTGGCACCCCTCCCCCATGCTTTCTCTGGCCACCACTCCTCTTGGCACACGACCCCCTACTTCCCACATGCCTCCTCTCTCCCCCCCATGTCAAGCCTCCCCTCGCACTCGAGCACTCATTTATTTGAGGATCCTCGTCTTCTCTCCTGGACGATCTGCCATCATCCTTCAGCATCATCTATGTTCTGAAATCACCTATGCTCATGGGTTCCAATGGCTCCCCTCTCGCTTAATGATTTGTTGATCCTTCTCCCGTGAATACAGCTTAACCGTCACATCTTTCTCGTCTGACTCTCCAATTCCCTCGATTCTGACTGGGTCTCCTTGTCCCCCTCCACCCGAGTCTTTCTCTCAATCAGCCCCTGCTCCTTCTTGTACATTTCCTGTTGGAATCTCAACCTATTGAACCTCCTTTTCACCATGCCAAGGAGGTCTAGAGCTCTCTGCTCCTGCACATTTTTCACCATCGAAGAACTCTGAGAGCAGCTCCAAGCTTTGCGAACAGACTGCAGGAGAATTGAAGAGCGCTTAGGCGCATGACACCATGAGCTTCAACAAGAAAATCAAGGGATGTGCGAAAGCATGGCAAAGATTCAGTCCCAACTACAACAACAAGAAATTTGGCACAATCAAGAATTGGCGATCGTTCTAAGAGGAGTCAATCGGAACACAAGGCATATTGGAGTTATTACTCAACGTTTGGGGAATCCCCAACAACCAGCACATTCTGTTGGCACTGATGAATCTCGACTACCCTTGACTTTTCATTCTACTGTCAGTAATGACCAGCATGTTCCTATAGTGCCAAGATTCACAAATCGCATTTGGGAAGAGGAGAATCAAGATTGGCAATTTGCATAGGAAAACCCAGCAGAGGAGAACCCAGAAGTTCAACTAGCAAACCAACAAGAAGAACCAGGGCAATTCCACAACTAGCATTCGGTTTTTTTATGAATTGCAAATTTTTGTTGCTATTAATATGTTTATTTCCATCTTCGCATGGTAAAATTGTAGGTTATTTGGAACAATGTGTTAGATTCATAATGAAGAAAACAAAAGAAACATAATGGAAATAGCTCAAGCAATCAAGAAACCATGATGAACAGAGATAAATAAATATGGACAAAAAAGGCATACTCTATATTCATCAATGAGAAAAAAATCATGTGCATAAACATACATATATAATACAAAAAAACCATAACTATCATGTAACTATATAACGGTTAGGTAAACTAACTAACTTATAATTAGAGTTTTGGCATCCCCCCTTAATCATAAGTTTGTTCTTGCTTGAAAAATTGCCACTACTTGACAATCAATAATGTGTCAAGCGAATATTTAGAGGGTTGGCTGAAGATGCTCTCTGAAGTCTGAAAAAAAATAGCAGAAGTTGATGTCTTCTACTAAATTGGTGGTTTAAGTGTGACCACAAACTCATTTGGTGGGTTCGGGATGACCACAAACCAATCTGGTGGTTTCAGGATGACTACAAACCAATGTCTAGCAGAAGATGATGTCTTCTACTAAATGGCATGGTTTGAAGTTGACCATAAACTAACAAGAGCTCAAGGCTCAAAAATCTTAAAAATGTAACAAGCATAACTTCATGTCTTCTACTCAATTGGTGGTTTAAAGCTCACCAAAAACCATATCAACAACAATATGTTCAGGAACAAGAATGCATACCAGGAACTAGGTTGCATACTTGATAATCTGATCACAGGGTCTAAATCAAACTTGGAACCTGACTGAAAACTTTAGATTCCCCCCCTGTCAGGGACAAGTGGTAAAAATTCCCTTGACCATCATTCACAAGTATGGCCAAGAAGAGATCCAACACCTATATAAGCTACTGGAACAATGTGTACAATTTAACACTGTAAAGTGGAAAAGGTTAATCAAACTGTCTTCCGGCGGAGTCTGAAGACTCGATCTTCAAATCAGAAGACTACATCATTTGGGCCCCGATCATACCCTATATCATCCAATCCTGAAAAACATTCATGTTCGTCAATTGTAGAAATATTCGCCAATCAAGTAAGGTTGTACTTGTGTATAAATCCGTCGATAAGAATGCTCCAATAAATTGGCTTCCAAACTCCAACGTCAAGTTCCTAACCATTCAAAATGAATATATTTTCGATTGCTCTTATGCCATCTTACTAAGAGGTGATTTGTCTTCCCACAAAATCTGCATGGGTGAAGATCAAAACAATTTCACTTATCATGGCCAAACCGGTGACAGTGTTTGCACTGTATAGGTTCTTTATCTGATCGATTATCACGATCTAGAATATCTGTAGTAATATCATCAAAAATATCCTGTACCTGTTCCTTACCAATATCCTCAAGCTCTGTCTTCTTATCATCATTCAAAAAACCTCCACTCACAAAGTAAACAGGTTCGCAACAATTAGGAATACGAAAAAGGTTGTCAGCATCCTTTACATATTCTAGTCCATATCGATTTCGTTTAAAGCATAATGCTTCCCATGGTCGAACAATTCTAATTTCTTTGCCACATTTATCCGTAACTTTTTCTGACATAGGGACTTCATCCAACTCATCTTCATGTTTATGACTGTCATCACTAGTCAACTAAACGTCTTCATTATTTTTATCCTTGATGTCATTTTGTTTGTTGAAATCACATTGTTGGTGTCGAAGGAGATTTAAATCATCAGAAAACATTTTGTTTTGAAGTTTAAACATATCAAATTTCTTGTGCGTTACTTGTAAACAAGTAATCACTGTACTAGGAGTGCACTTGTTTATTGCAATTTTAGTTTCTGTAGTTGAGTTAACTAATGTGTGCAATATTGTAAATATTTCTTCAATTATGGAAGAGAGATTACCAATGACTTAGACGCACACAAAGATCCTAAGACCCCCTTATTCAATTTCAGGTGGGTCAAGGACGCAAAGACAAATATGAAATTTCCTTATGTAGGATGATCCCCTATAACTCTTTTTACAAAACTTTAAAAACGCTCTTATAACACCTTTACATGTTGAAGGAAAAATAAAAAAACCCATATAACTCCAATTACAATCAATGGAGAAAACTCCTCCATACAAAACCTTATAACTCCTTAACCAAAAACTTTTTATAACACCATGAAAAGCACCCTTTAGCACCCTTATAACTTCAAAAAAAAAACATTCACTTATATTAGAGAAAACTCCTCCATATAAATTTTCAATCTTATAACTCCCATATAATTCCTTAAAAATACATATTATATCACATTTTTTTTAATAAAAAAAGTATGCTTATGATCCGTGATAAAAGTGAGTTTAAAAATATTAAAAAATGCATCCCTTTTACTCCAAGATTAAATCCACTCTTCTATGAAGGTCAACAAGGTTTCACAAGAATTCTAAACTACAACCATCATTTGATGCAAACCTAAACTGCGGGCTTTGTCTTTCAATCGGACTTTCTTATCAATCGGCTCCGCTAGCCTAGTTTCACTGTAAGAACGTTGCAATAAACAATCGTAGATAGAGAGACTGGTGTCTTTGATTTACAGTAACATCACACCTACGCTCAGATGGTTAGCTCTCCTTAAAACTCTATGAAGAGGAGCGCAAGAGGCAGATGGACAATTCATAATGGCTCACTTACCCACAACGATCCATCCATGAACAGAATCTTGAATTATTTTTTTGGATGTGCCAACAGTTCTTGAAAGTTGTATATATTATCTCGTCACAACCAATGCCTTTCTCGTTATCCACTGGCGATTCTTATTCTTCCGCTGAAATGTACTTCTTGTTCTCCATTGTTAAACTTCTTGTATAGTAAAGGCTCATGCATAGAGTGGTCGGGTTCTCTTAAACAATCAAAAATAAAATCAATGCGCAATTATTTCACCAAGACTGCAAGCTATTTGAATGGAAACTATTCTCTTGCGTCATCGTGTCACGAGACTTGAGATCACGCCCCAAGGTCAGACTGCTTCTTTCAAATTGTACTCGCTTTAGACATAAAACGGAGGAGTGCAAGCAATCTTCTTCTTCATGTTGATTGTTGGCATCCTCCTCACAGTGAAGAAAAGGTTCTCCTCATGCAGGTTGTTGCTTTTTTTTTCACTACTGCAATTTCAATAATCATTCGACCTTCCCCAATGTGGATAACAGAAGGAACATGCACAGGAAAAATTGTGATCATGTCCCTTAATACTAAAGAGACTCTGATAAATTATGAATCCTCAAGGCCATTACATCATCAATCTACTCTGATACCACTGTTAAAAAACAACAAAAACATAATGGAAATAACTCAAAAAAACCATAATTGTAATGTAACTGTATAACAGTTAGATAAACTAACTAACTTATGATTAGAATTTTAACACAATAATTACATTAATTTCAAACATAACTAGATACATTTGCTTAAATTTTGATTACTTTTTAATATAAATCAATCCCAACCATTCTTAAAAAAAATTAACATAATTAACCATAACATCAAAACCTTTCACTTTAAATATTTTTTCAATTTTCCTTTTTCTTTATAAAACAATGACACACGAGTGTATTGTGCTCTTCATTAAATCATTTCATCGTGACATAAGAGATCTTTGATAAGGATAACCGCTTTAGTAATAACCAAGGAGTTGAATGCGATGTTTTATTAGTTTTCATTTATTTATTTTTTAATTTTAATTAAAATAATACAATGCAATTAATTTGTTTTTTTAAATAATATCAATCATAAAATTAAAATATTTTAATTTAATTTAATTTATATATTATTTAAAAGGATAAAAATTATATAATCAGAATATTTTAATTTAATTTATATTTATATGTTATTTAAAAAAATAAAAAAAATTGTGATGTTGCATGGAGGCGGATGGGGAAGAAGATGGTGTAGTAGATATGGTTTTTCTTTTCTCCCTAATGGACCTTATAATGACAAGTTTCCAAGGTAACATTTTTCCTTTTACTATCTCCATTTTAGAAACAATTATCCCCAATTTATAAACAATTGTTTCTCTTTTATTTTGAAACATAGTCTCCACATGTCCAAGTTGCAAGGTGTAACTCATAGTTACAATGTTTTGTTGAGCAATCAAAATTATGATTCATTTTTTTATTATTTAATAAAGAATCAAAATTAAAAATTAAAAATGTATGAATGTGATGACATTGTCGATTGGGTGTAGATCAAGTGGTTGTGAGGAAATTTCTTACCCTCTCCACCTAGGTTCAAATCCCACTTTGTGACATGTTTTCTCTTAGTGAACCAATTGTTGATGAGTTAACTAAGAAGATGTAGATATCATTGATGGGAAGAAAAACATAGTTATTCAAAATTATAAACCCTAATTATATATTTCACATCTTATTGTATTCCTCTAAGTATGATTTGGTGAGAACCCTCAAAAGTTATCATTTTTTAAAGGTTGCATTTAATCATTGTTTTTACCCCTTTTTCCCAAAGTGGTACTAGTGGTAGTACCTTTTTTTCAGGGTTAAAATTAACACATTCTACAACCATGGAATTGATAGCCTCGTAATATTGCCAACAAAAACCTTAAAATCAACCTCCAAATGGTAAAGTGGTGCTCACAACAACACCATTTTTTCTCAAGGATAAAATTGCAACTACTTTGAAACCATGAACTTAACAAATATCATGATTGAAACCAAATTCTTAAAATCATCCCTTGAATAAAAAATTGGTGCTTCGAGTAACACCCCACTCTTTTTTTCATGGATGAAATTGCAGTTCTTTAAAAATCTTGGCCTTGAAAACTGATATCCTTATAGTCATTAAGCTTGAATACATTTGTTTGGCTATGTATTCCCAGTTGTATGATTTGACATCATCACTTCAATGATGAATTCTATGAATGGGTAAAGCTTAGTAATGGCTTATTAGGAATTAATGCAAGTTCAAATTGGCATAGACTTTCAACTCATATATGCTCATATTGTCCATTTTTCCTCTTTTACTTTAAAATAATAGCATGATCTTATTATTTTTTATTCTTCATTATGCCATTTTTTTATGACCTATGAAACTTTATGATTCCATGGTAACATATCAACTTAAACCTCTGTGTTCATTAAAGTATTTCATTATGCATGGAAAACTTTGATAAAGATAACCACTTTAAATAATAAAACAAAATAAAATAAGTTACTTGAAGAAAAAGAACAAAACATTTCGTTTTGATTTATGTTATTTCTTCATGATCTATGAAACTTTATGATTCCATGGTAACATATCAAACTTAAGGCAACAGTAATTTTGTTCACAAAATATGAATATGTTCATATTGTCCACTTCTCCTTTTCCTTGTAAAATAATGATAAACACATCAACTACTGTGTTCATTAAAATATTTCAATTATGAATGGGAAAACTTTGATAAAGATAACCACTTTAAGTAATAAAACAAAATAAGTTACTTTAAAAACAAGAACAAAACATTTCGTTTTGATTTATTGTAATTTTTTTCCGTATAAAACAATAACATACATCATTTATATTATTGTGCTTTTGTTAAAATATTTCATCATGAATAAGAAGTTCTTAAAAATCGTGATGTTTTATTAACATACATCATTTATATTTATAATATATTTTTTATTAAATTATCTCATCGTGACCTAAGAAACTCTGAAAAGTCAAATGTGATGTTTTATTACTTTTAGTTTAGTTATAATTAATTATAACTATAAATAATACAATATAATTAATTTATTTGCCAAATAACATAATTAACCATAACATCAAAATTTTCACTTTAAATATTTTTCTATTTTCCTTTTTCTTTATAAAACAATGACACACCACTGAATTGTGCTCTTCATTAAATTATTTTATCCTGACATAGGAAATCTTTGATAAGGATAACCTCTTTAGTAATAACCACAACAGTTGAATGCGATGTTTTATTAGTTTTCATTTACTCATTTTTTAATTTTATTCATTTAAAAATGTAATGCTATCATCATAATTGTGCGAAACTTAGGTCAAGCCGAGAGGCCACACACCACGGGATATTTTATTATGCCGATAAGGCGTACACCTATTGACAATGAGCACAATTAATGATCTTTTAACCTTATTTACTCTTAAACCCTACATCTGTGATTGCTTAACATTTGCGGGAGCAATTTTGACTGTTTTCTGTGTCGTAGATGCTTATTATGTAATGTCATGACCAATTACAAAAAGGACAGACATCAATTTCCAGGTCTAAAGAGAACTGAAAAAATCTACAGACTAAAGTGCCTTCACTATCTCCGGCCTGATCTCAAACGTGGCAAGATCAGTCCTGAAGAGGAGCATCTGATTATCAAGGTCCACAAACTTTCGAGGAACAGGTATGTACTCATATGCAATATGCAGAAGATGAATATTATATGCAATATGCAAAATATTATGTGTGATTTACGAATATGCAATAAAGATAAATATTATATGCGGCGAGTTAGATGCATATTATATGCCACGAGTTAGATGCATATTATAAAGAATATTGTTGCCGCGAGTTAGATGAATATTATATGCAATAAAGATTATATGCAATAAACTATGTGTGCTTTACGAATTGATAAATACATTAACAATTGTCGTCGGAATACCACACATGTAACCCTCGTCATTAAATTGCTGGACACGAAAAGAGTCGCAATATGTTTGGACATGATAGGGTGAAAGGTACATTAATCCTATGTTTTAGGGTTGGGGTCGATATTCAGTATTTTACAATGGATTGGGGTCGATATCAGTATTTTACATTAATCCTGTGTTTTAGGGTTGGGATCGATATGGTTTCCGATGGACTGGCACGCTTATAATGATAATATTTAATGTTTTGTGGGTGACAGGTTTCTGGGACAGTCAAAACCTTTAATATTAATGGATGCTTATAATGGACAGGTATTACGATTAATGGACAGTCCATTCATATTAATCCTGTGTTTTAGGGTTGGGATCGATATTCAGTATTTTAGGGTTGGGATCGAAACCTTTCAATGATATAATTCGAACATCAGCCACTATATAATGTATCATTTCGAAAATATCTCTGCTATATTATGTCACGATATAATAACACTAGCACAGCCGCTAACTCGTGGCTGGCGAACGCCAAAAGACTTATGGCCCATAAAAAAAACTCAGTAAAAACGACAGGTTAAAAAAAACTCAGTA
Organism: Picea sitchensis; assembly: GCA_010110895.2. NCBI lineage: Eukaryota > Viridiplantae > Streptophyta > Pinopsida > Pinales > Pinaceae > Picea > Picea sitchensis. The sequence continues at coordinate 43,491 of SNQJ01S0036520.1, forward strand.
AAAATGTCAGGCTCATGCATGAAGAAACTAAACAGTTGAAGAATTCCAAAAGTTAATTATTTAAACGTGGCAATCATATGATGTTATAGTAATTTCTTAATATGATTAGGTAAATGTTAAAAAGTAAACAGGTTAACGGATGCATTTATAAATGCAAAGAAGTTATCAACAATAAATCTGACTCATTGATTTTGGAGGACTACTAAGAATATGCCAGCATCTTCAATACATAACCATCAGATTAGAATTTAAGATTAAAAGATCATTAATTGTGCCCATCTCCAATAGGTATACGCCTTTCGACGTAATTATGAAAATATCCAAAAACCTTTCGACGGATATTTTCCGAATTTCCGATAATATCCAAATTATATTATATAATATTTTACCATATAGCTGATATATCCGAATTGACTGATTTCAAAGGTTTCTAGCAATAGGATATACATAAAATTTATATCATGGTTAGCTCTCAAGTGTAAAAACATAAAACATTTAACCTAGCATGAAAGGGCAAAGACAGTTTGAACGGAAGTCCAGTTGACTAAAGCTAAACATTTCCTTTAAACTTTGTGTTGTATTAATTATTAGAAAGAAAAACAAAATAATGGTAGTTGATACATTGGACGAATTTCTACAGATATAATGATTGACAGGTGTGTAAGATCTAGTATCTTTAAGACGGCCTTGACCAAAGCCATAAAGCAGTTATATCACTCGCCTTCATATATAATGATTGACAGGTGTGCCTTAACCAAAGCCATGAAGCAAATATATCACTCGCCTTAGCATAGCATGATCCAGGATACTCATCCTTACTCCGAGACTTAGTAAGCGCATCTCGGAACTATGCCTGGGGGATGAATGGAAGTTAGTTGAGTGGGCCCATTTAGACTTAACCAGGCCATTGCCTCTTAATTAACAACCTTCTTACTAATATTATAATAATGCTTAAAATACATTGGAAGCAACTTAAAAGTTTTCATACTTTGTTAATTTAAAATATTCCATTTTCGTTTGTGTTATCTTACGTTGTTTTTTGATATTTTTCATTAATGGTTGAAATAATTTGATGCACGATTTTTTTATTAGTTTATAAGATTTATTTATGTATTTTGATATTTTTCATTAATAGTTGAAATAATTTGATTTAAGAGTTTTTTTTATTAGATTATAAGATTTATTTATGTAATAATGTCAAGTTGTAATTAATTATTAGGTTTTAAGTTATTAATAAAGAGTTTTGATAATGATTGAGATAATTACTTTATGACTTCCTTTTTAATAATAATTAGTTAGATTTTATAATCATTTATAATCTTTATAAAAGAGATGAACTCTATTGTAGCATAATCAATATTTAATTAATATTTTGTTATCATTTATATATATCTCATTTTGTATATCCGAAAACTTTTCGACGGATATTTTCTGAATTTCCGATAATATCCGAATTATATTATATAATATTTTACCATATAGCTGATATATCTGAATTGACTGATTTCAAAGGTTTTTAGCAATCGGATATATATATAATTCAAAGATATATATAATCGAGGAATATATATATATATATATATATATATATATATATATCTTGAAAATGTCGAGATATAAAATTAATTAAAATAATCCAGAATGTAATAATTAAGTATTAACTAGCAACAACCATTAAGTAAAAAGTGGTTGATATCATGCGTCAGAATGATCGGAATATAAACTAGCAACAACCACATTAAGTAAAAAGTGGTTGATATACGCCGATCGGCGTCATTTTTCACATTTCCAAAGTAATGACGTCGATCGGCGTATATCAACCACTTTTTACATAATGTGGTTGTTGCTAGTTTAAATATAATTAGAGTTGAATAGATCATTGCATATCACTGGTGCAATTTGTTGTAGAAACAACACATAGGAATATTCTATAGAAGATTATAGAAACAATTGTATGCTAGATGATCGACATGCAACAAATACAAATATGTAAGGAGTCTCTCAGTTCACAAGGGAAGAATTGTTTTATTTCTGTAAACTATGGAGGAATCATAATTTTCCACAAAAACCCATGTACACACAGATATTTTGTTTTTCTTCATTAGTGTCAGTGCTCATGGCTTGTCTACATGGGTGCATTTTTCAAAAGTCTAGGAAGGAAAATAATACATTGCAAGAAAGATAGGTCAATTTTAATGAAGGGATGTGAGAGGCCCCTAACGTTTCTCAAGTATAACAAGGATGAGGATGTGTTTTTTTCTTGTGTGAAGGATCACATGCCCATTGTCTGATATGGACACAACTGGGAGCACCTTAGGACCTACCAAGGCCACAACTGTGATGATTGGTGTTGTGATGTCTAAAGGGGTTATGCACGCTTAATAGTGAGTAGTGAAAGCCAGACTTCCAAGTTATGGAACTTGGAGACGAGAAATGTGTACACCTCAAAAGAGAAGGGCTTGATATGGAGTTTGTTATCACATAAGGTTGTCAAGGGCCATAGGTGTGTGTCGATATACCCGAGTCTGTAGTCTTACCCTGTCTTTATCCTTGTCACAGGCCAAATCTTAAGTTTCCCCCCCTTCGACTTGTAAATCATTCTCTGTTTTCCCTTGTTCGTTTGTGCACCCTGGTTTTCCTTAAATATCTTATCCGAGTGAAATCTTGGCCCCAAGCCCCTCTATTTTTCTCCAAGGACGAGCTCTCGCATTCTGTGTTTCAGTCCTTGGTCTCCTTGTTTTCTCAACTCACTGTCTGAATCCTCGATCATGCAGGCCGCAGCCATGAACACAAAGCGCAGCTTTCTTAACAGTTTGTTTTGAAATTGAAGCATAAGAAGAAGGCAGTTTTAATCTTTCAACAACGAAGATTCCAAGAGAAATCCAGATCAGTGACTCACGGGCATTTAGGAGTGAAAACTTGCGTGAAGTATAGCGCCAGAGAAAAAGGCCCCGAAGTCCTGAAGAGCCGAAGCCGATGAAGGGCCGAATTTGCCAAAGTGGCCGAAGGCTCGAAGTCCCGAAGGCCCGAAATGGATCTGGGTTGTTGATCAACAAAAGCCACGTGTCATCAGATCCATAGCTCCGAGTAAAAGCGCTGAAGGCAAGCGAGGTTTGAGATTTGATTTTCTCGAAGTCCGGAGCCGCGAAGGGATCTCATTCGTCAATCTCTAGAGGCCACGCGTCATCACATCCTTAGCTCCGGAGGATTTGCCAGGAGGAAAATGAAGTTTGAGTTTTTTTTTCCCGGAGTCCAAAGACCCGAAGAGATTCTAGCCATCAATCTAAGGGAGCCACGCGTCATCATATCTTTATCTCTGGGTAAAAGCGGAAGAAGGCAAAGGAGGTTTGAGGCTTGAAAAGTCTGAATCCTGAATCATGAAGTAGGTCTTAGTCGTCGATTCGAAAAGGCAGATCTGATCCATTGATTTGCAGGGGGTAGATTTGAGTCGTTGATCGTGAAGCCTCATCCAAGATCATGATATCGATGACCACAGTCCATTGCGGGAATGCAACATGCTCAGGTGATAATTTTCTTGAGCGGTCCCGCAATTGAAACCATGGTAAGTCAAAATTGATACGTGGCGAAGGGAGATGGATTGCGGGCCCAAAAGAAGTCTAAATCCAAACAACCTTTGAGCGGCCCCGCAATCACGTGCTCATATAACATCCTATCCAACAATAACACGTGGTCTCCCCCTAAGCATTAAGCCACATCGCAATCCCGCGAAAAGGCAGTTAATGAAAGAAGAGATGGTGGTTGAAACCTCAACTCACTCCATAAATGGAAGGCATGGAAGGCCCGGCCGTGGGGACTGAATCGTCAGCCCGTGGTACCTCTGTGGATAGATTTTCTTGCAGACCCATGCCGATCTGAGCTCGCGTCTGACAGAGGGATTACATGCACAGCCTAACAGAAGACTGCTCCAAGCAAAGCTTTGAATGTGGTGAGCACTCCTAAGAGTCGGGCACTGATCTGAGTATAAAAGAGATCAATTTAGATTTTGTAAGGGTGGGGGGAGTTTTGGCCCAGACCGGGGAAGCTTTGAGAGTTGTTATGACTGTATTTTTGTTGTAAGCCTGAGGGCCTGTATTGTAAATTGTTATGTTAATGAAGATTCCTTTAAGTTGTTATATCAAATCGTCTTCTTAGTTTTCATTTCCTGTTTTCATTCTTGTCTAACTGTAATCTCTCTGATTTATGGATTCCTGAGGCGATGGAGGATCTATTTTCATCATGCCCATCTTTCATGGTTCAGTAGACATTTATGTTTCTCATTCTTGTCTGAATGTAATCTCTCTGATTTATGTATTCCTAAGGCGATGGAGGATCTATTCTCGTCATGCCCATCTTTCATGGTTCAACAGACGTTTCTGTTTCTCATTCTTGTCGGAATGTAATCTCTCTGATTTATGGATTCCTGAGGCAATGGAGGATATGTTGCCGTCATGCCCATCTTTCATGGTTCAACAAACGTCCTATGTTTTTCTTCTTTTCTAGATCGTTGTAAACCCCCTGATTTCTAGATTCCTGAGGCGGTAGAGGATCTGTTGTCATCTTGCCCATTTTTTATGGTTTATCATTCAGACACTTTCTTCCTTTCTCCTTCCCTCCACAATTTAAATCCTTTTTCTGATAGGGATCTTAAATGCCTTCATTGAGCAGACTGTTTGTGACTCCATAGCCCAATGGCCCATCACTGATCTGCAGTGATCTCCGTTGTCTTTCCTTTCCTTAAAGTCTTGCTGACTCACCCACTCACACCCTTTTAATCCACAAATATTTTGATGGGTACTGGGCTTATCCTCTTGCAGTCGAAGGGTGATTCTTAGTGCTAAAATTCATGGTGCCATTATCCGAGACGGAAATGAAGATATCTTCCCTGGGAGAACGACAACGAATATATCCAGTTTTAGATGGTGAACTGAGGCTGGACACATTATTCTGACTGCATATCATTTACCTGGCGACTCCATGTTTAAAGAATCAATTGGCGACTCCACTGGTTTGATATGGACAAAATCTTGGCTCAAAGGTTTGCTCCTTTTAATTTCTCTGTTGTTCCTAGTTTTCCAAATGTTGTTCCTACTGTGGATCAGTGGGTTGATTTTTTACCCATATTTAGAGAACACAGAGATGACAACCCTGTTGAGCATCTTTGTGAGTTTCATGAACTCATGCATCAGTGGGCGTTACATCATGAGGATGTATTAATGAAGATGTTCATGTTGTCATTAGACGGGGATGCTCGTGAGTGGTATCGATCCTTGCCCCCTGCTAGCTGTTAGAATATAATGGATGTGCTCATTTTACCATTGACAATATCACTATTGTCACCCAACCATAGGCCGAAGCCACCCTCCGAGCACCTTAACCTTGACAGAGAATCTCTCCGGAAGCAAACCCTAGGCTAGATAGCCAAACAAAGGGTAGCACATCTTTCCCCAAGGATACCGCACCAACAATAGATGATCAGATAGTCCAAACCCTAACCAAGAGATAGTCCAAGATTAACTGCTAGCTGCAGTAGTTGCAATGACAACTCTTCTCCAAACCTGCGCAGAAACTAGGCAACTACAGTGCACACAAGTGCTGCTCTGCAATACTAAGACTGCCTGCTAGAATGAAGACTTGCCTCCTGTATTTATAGTAATTATGGCTAACTACTTGGGCCGACTTCTCATTTTGGGTATCTGTCTTTTCAGTATATATATTATTTATTCTGGCCGACTTCTTCTCTTGGAGGCTAATAACCTAATACAAATTATTTTCCTGAGCCAACAAGTCTTCTAGGGTTATTAGCCAACTCATTAGGGTTTCTCCTTGCTTCCCGGATTATTCTATTCTCGTCAGGTTTACACGTGGAGGTAAATATCTCCCGCAGATACCATAATATTAACACTCCTTCCTAGCTAGGGAGGTATTACAGGTAATGGTCTTGAGCAAAAAAACATACCATTCACCCGGTAGCATCAACATAGTCGTCTAGATTATCTCATGTCTAGATCATGAGCATTATCATCACCATCTGTGTCATCAGCTGCATCATCTCTCGAAACCATACTTCATCTGAGTAATCAGACATGATGTTGGATAAGTCACTCACACCACAGAGTGATACAAGAGCCATTATTCTAATCTGGACATACATCCTAGAAGAGTAGATGTTCTGAACCATTTTTCGTCTGGAAAATCTTTGTCCTTTAATCATCCATATGGATGATAATCATTTACCAAACTGCAGATAGTCTTCAAGGCAATCAGAACAAAAATAAAACACAACTGTGTCTATCAACACTAGTACATAACTACAATCCAATGGTACACTTCCACACCAAGTAGCAAACAAGTACTTGATTAGTAACGTATAGTCACGAACAATGGAACACATCCACCACAGTAGTATATATCTAATGTCATATGGTCTTCATAACAATCATCTGATATCAACCTACACAGAAACAATGTTATGATATAAACTGAATCATTTGGGACAATCTTTCACTCACATATGTGAGATCTGAAAGAATATATGCCCTCATAGTAGAGCATCAATGATGGGCTATCTGCCTTATTCTTCTCAAACAAGGAAGAATGTTTGTTTCTGATTTATGAGCCTGGACCATTCCTCACCTTGGGCCATTCCTCCGACACTAAACAAAGTGTAACTTGGAGAGAATGAATCTGCCCTAAGGAATGCTTGTCCCTGATTATTGAGCCTAGACCATTCCCCACCCTGGGCCATTCCTTTGGCACTAAACAAAGTGCAACCTGGAGAGAATGAATACACCTTAAGGAATGACTGTCTGGACCATTTCCTCTGTTAACCACAAGAGGAAAAGACTGTCCTGTATCAACCTCCAAAATGGACCATTCCTCATGTTAACCACAA
>SNQJ01S0036520.1:52071-62432 GCA_010110895.2 Picea sitchensis
TTTCTTTAGCTCAGGACAATGATTCTTGTAGTGACCATACTTTCGACAGTTGAAGCATTGTACTTTTGAAATATCTTTCTCTTGATTTGGCTTCCTCCTTGAACCAAACTTCCTTTTGTTCCTGAAATTCTTGAATATTGTTGTGAAGGCTTGATCATCATACCTCTTTTGGGGTTTCTCTTTTGCACTGATCCTTGATTCTTCTTGAGCACAAGTCCAAAGTTCTTCAAATGTAGGATACTCCTTCCTTGTGTTCATGCTTGCAGCAAATGCATCCCACATATTGGGAAGACCATTGAGTACTATGTTTACCAATTCCTTCTCTGAAATGATCTCTTTAATAGCTTGTAGTTGATCTCTTAACTGGGAGATGCTCACAAAGTATGATGTTATTCTATCATCATCATTCATCTTCATGTCACGGAGCTCATTCTTTAGACTCATTACTTGTCCAATGTTTTTGAATGAGAAGAGGCTTGTTAGGGCATCGTACATATTCTTTGATGAGTAAAGGTGGGAGATGTAGGGTATCAAGTGGTATTTTATGGAATCCACTATGATACTCATGTCATTGATGTCACCATCTTTGAACTTCTCCATAGCTGCAATGTTCTGCGGTTCCTTCTCTTTTCCTCCTTCAAACTCTGGCTTCACAATCCTTCCTTTCATGATATCCAACACTTTATTCTTGGCAAGGATGAGGTCAATCCTTGTCTTCCACGCTCTGAAGTTAGAAGCTCCATCTAACTTGTTTTCTGACTTCATGGAGTAAGTCATGGCTGCTTTGACTTGGTCAACCCTAGATTTGACCAAAAACTCAAACTTCACATCTTGGCTTGCTGAGATTATCAGGAGATGCACTAGGCTAGGGTGCATTGATATAAACAGAGATTACGTCAATCCATTCACGTAAGGTGCCTCAACAAGAGAATTAGGGTTTCTGCAGATGCACCTGCTAACCCTAGTTGTAGTGCTTTGGTGACTGCTCCTGCTAGAAACCCTGGCGACAGCTCTTCAATGAGCTCAATATCCTTATGGCTATGCTTCCTTCCAGCGGTTAGACTGAATGAAGGAGGTGTGGGACCATAACCTGTTAGAATATAATGGATGTGCTCATTTTACCATTGACAATATCACTATTGTCACCCAACCATAGGCCGAAGCCACCCTTCAAGCACCTTAACCTTGACAGAGAATCTCTCTGGAAGAAAAACCTAGGCTAGATAGCCAAACAAAGGGTAGTGCATCTTTCCCCAAGGATAGCGCACCAATAATAGTTGATCAGATAGTCCAAACCCTAACCAAGAGATAGTCCAAGCGTAACTGCTAGTTGCAGTAGCGGCAACGACAAATCTTCTCCAAACCTGCATAGAAACTAGGCAACTGCAGTGCGCACAAGTGTTTCTCTGCAATACTAAGACTGCCTGCCAGAATGAAGACTGGCCTCCTGTATTTATAGTAATTCTGGCTAACTGCCTGGGCCAACTTCTCATTCTAGGTATCTTTATGTTCAGTATATATATTATTTATTCTGGCCGACTTCTTCTCTTGGAGGCTAATAAGCTAATACAAATTATCTTCTTGAGCCGACAAGTCTTCTAGGGTTATTAGCCAACTCATTAGGGTTTCTCCTTTCTTGCTGGAGTATTCTATTCTCATCAAGTTTACACATGGAGGTAAATACCTCCCGCAGCTACCATAATATCAACACTAGCATCTCCTCCCTGAGAGAGTTTCATGCAACTTTCAATACTTAATGTCAAAAGTTTTATTCCTCTGAGTTAATTCGTCATAGATGTTGTGAGGAATATAGAGATGGTGTTCAGGACATAGTTTGTTCTTGTGAAAGATGTGAGAATGAAGGATATACCTCAGAGGAGTTGATGGAGCTAGTAAAATATTTTTCTGCAAGAAAAGAGGGATTAGAGGCAGATTTCGCTTGCTGCTCTTATGAAGCAAATGCAGAGGATATTCCGGTCCTTGAAACAGATGTTCTTGGCAGCCCTGCTTATGATGAAGAAGTGACGTTGGGTACTGACCAAGAACAAACGAATTTTGATGGATATCCCAGCGAAGACGACGAAGAGAAGAGCTTCTCCATGTTTCCTATTTATGGTGATTGTGAATATGATCTTGGGGAGAGCCATGAAGGAGAAAAAGGGGAGCCACATATCTCGGCTATCTTGGCTCAAAAATTTTCCCCTTTCAATTTCTCAGCCATATCTAGTTATCCACATCCAATGCTAGCTATAAATGAATGGGATGATTATCTTACGAGATTCATAGGAAGCAAGCATGGCCATCTCGGTGAGCACTTATTAAAATTTCATGTATGCATAATTGTACATGGCTTCTTTCACGAGGATGTCTGGATCAAGATGTTTAGTTTTTATTTAGAAGAAGATGCTCTTGGATGGTGTCTATCTATCCCTGCTACTAGTATCCATTCTTTGAAGGATTTTCACGATCCTTTTAATTCGTATTATGGGAATATCTACCCGGATCATCTTATTTTTTATGATTGTTGCAAAAAGTTGGCACTCCACATTTTGTAGATGATAGAGTGTTCCTCATGTGACGATTCTGGTAAATATCTGATTGAGAGAGAAAGCGAGGATAAAAGTGAGTATCTTGCAAATACGGATGAAAAGTTTTCTCTCTCTATTTCCCAAGAAGAAGTCCTTCCGGATATGATTGATGATAGCGTTGATGATGGAATAGATATGGATGCATTATTTTCAGCCCCTACTACGCCTGTTGTCTCAGTTTTAAAAGAAGAAATGGTTGAAGAAAAGAATCAGGAGATTGTTTTTTTTTCTCTGCAAGATAAAAACATTTTGTGCTCACCTACCCTTGAAGAGTATTCAAAAGCAGAAAGCATAGGCTGCCAATCTTCTTATGAAAGCGAAATCTCCTACCAGGAGCAACATGATAGAGAGAAAGATCCATCCATGGATATACATGAAGAGACTTCTTGCTCTCAGCTAGCAGATGTTGTTAGAGAAGACAAAGGAAAAATGGAGGAACTAGAGGTGCAGTTCATCTCCTATATTAAACCTATAAATGAGAAAATATCACCTCGGATCAACTGACCAGCATCAGTCCTCTACCCACCTGTACACTCTGATAACATCGAACAACGGGTGAGAAACAATGAAGTGCAGGAGGTAATTTCTTACCAGTCGAGCTTTCCTGATTATAAATTTTGTGACCCTGTGGGGTTGTATATGGAGCTGTGTTTTTCAAAATCATTGGAGCCTGCAAAATTATTCATATTATCGTCATTTGGAGGTATTTCCAGTTTTCCAATACATGTTTTCTTTGTGCTGTCATACTTCCCTTACCATTTATGGATTATTTGCAGAAAATAAAATAATTTTATTACCGAGCAGTCTGGGTGGCTATGGTGGAAGTTTGCTTTCACCCAACACTTTGTAAAAATTAGTTAGTCTAGGAGTGTACATAAATAAGTTCATTTTGGATCCCATGTGTTTATTTTCATTTTTTAGTAGAGTAGTGTACATATTTCTCTATTTTCTTCGGCGAAAGTTTGAGCTAGATTCCATAGCCCAACAGCTAAGGCATTGAAACTGTGCATTCTTGGCAGCTCGCAGGGAGCATTTCATCCCCTATGGAGCCAAATGTTATCACATAGGGTTTTCAAGGGCCATAGGTGTGTGTCGATATACTCGAGTATGTAGTCTTGCCCTGTCTCTATCCTTGTTGCAGGCCAAATCTTAAGTTTTCCCCCCTTCGGCTTGTAAATCTTTCTTTGTTTGCCCTTGTTTGTTTGTGCGCCCTGGTTTTCCTTAAATATCTTACCCGAGTGAACTCTTGGCTCCAATTCCCTCTATTTTTCTCCAAGGGCGAGCTTTCGCATCCTGTGTTTCAGTCACTGGTCTCCCTGTTTTCTCAGCTCACCGTCTGAATCCTAGATCATGCAGGCCACAACCATGAACACAAAGCACAACTTTCTTAACAGTCTGTTTCGAGATTGAAGGATAAGAAAAATACAGTTTTAATCTTTCAACGGAAAATATTCCAAGAGCAGTCCAAATCAACGACTCACGGGCGTTCGGGAGTGAAAACTTGCGTGAATTATAGCGCCAGAGCAAAAGGCCCCGAAGTGAATATGAACCGTTGATATTAAAGGGGACAAGTGGCAGTCGATCCAAGCCTTCGGGGAAATGATCTTCGGGAGATTTGAAATGAGAAATACTTAGAAATCCCGAAGAGCCAAAGCCCGAAGTCCCAAAGAATCGAAGCCGCCGAAGCATCGAATTTGCCAAAGTGGCTGAAGGCCCGAAGTCCTGAAGGCCCGAAATGGATCTGGGTCATTGATCAGCAAGAGCCATGTGTCTTCATATCCATAACTCCGGGTAAAAGCGTTGAAGGCAAGTGAGGTTGAGATTTGATTTTCCCAAAATCTGGAGTCACGAAGGGATCTCAACCGTTGATCTCTGGAGGCCACGCGTCATTAGATCCTTAGCTCTGGAGGATTTGCCATGAGGAAAATGAAGTTTGAGTTTTTTTTTTCCCGGAGTCCGGAGACCCAAAGCGATTCTAGCCATCGATTTCAGGGGGGAACGTGTCGTCATATCTTTAGCTCCGAGTAAAAACGACAGAAGGCAGAGGAGGTTTGAGGTTTGAAAAGTCTGAATCCCGAATCGCGAAGCAGGTCTCAGCCATTGATTCGAAAGGGGAGATCTGATCCATTGATTTGGAGGGGGCATATTTGAGCCACTAATTATGAAGCCTCATCCAAGATCATGATATTGACTGCCACAGTCCATTGTGGGAACGCAACATGCTCAGGCGATAATTTTCTTGAGCGGTCCCGCAATTGAAACCATAGTAAGTCAAAAGTGATACGTGGCGAAGGGAGATGGATTGCGGGCCCAAAAGTGGTCTAAATCTAAACCACCTTTGAGCGGACCCGCAATCACGTGCTCATATAACATCCTATCCAACGGTATCACGTGGCTGCCCCCTGAGCATTAAGTCACGTCGCAATCCCACGAAAAGGTAGTTAATGAAAGAAGAGATGGTCGTTGAAACCTCAGCTCACTCCATAAATGGAAGGCATGGAAGGCCCAGCCGTGGGGACTTAATCGTTAGCCTGTGGTACCCCTGTGGACAGATTTTCCTGTAGACCCATGCTAATCTGAGCTCACGTCTGACAGAGGGATTACATGCACAGTCTGACAGAAGATTGCTCCAATCAAAGCTTTGAATGTGGTGATCAGATCACACTCCTGAGAGTCGAGCACTGATCTAAGNNGATTTTTGGCCCAGATCGGGGGAAGCTTTGAGAGATGTTATGACTATATTTTCGTTGTAAGCCTGAGGGTCTGGATTGTAAATTGTTATGTTAATGAAGATTCCTTTAAGTTTTTATATCATATCGTCTTCTTATTTTTCATTTCCTGTTTTCATTCTTGTCTAACTGTAATCTCTCTGATTTATGGATTCCTGAGGCGATGGAAGATCTGTTGTCGTCATGCCCATATTTCATGGTTCAATAGACATTTATGTTTCTCATTCTTTTCTGAATGTAATCTCTCTGATTTATGGATTCCTGAGGCGATGGAGGATCTTTTCTGTCATGCCCATCTTTCATGGTTCAAGAGACGTTTTTGTTTCTCGTTCTTGTGTGAATGTAATCTCTCTGATTTATGGATTCCTGAGGTGATGGAGGATCGGTTGCCATCATGCCCATCTTTCATGGTTCAATAGACGTCCTATGTTTTTCTTCTTGTCTGGATCATTGTAAACCCCCTAATTTCTGGATTCCTGAGGCGATAGAGGATCTGTTGTCATCTTGCCCATTTTTTGTGGTTTATCATTCATACACTTTCTGCCTTTCTCCTTCCCACCACCATTTAAATCCTTTGTCTGATAGGGAGTTTAAATGCCTTCATTGAGCAAACTGTTTATGACTCCATAGCCTAATGGCCCATCACTGATCTGCAATGATCTCCATTGTCTTTCCTTTCCTTAAAGTCTTGCTGACTCTCCCACTCACACCCTTTTAATCCACAAATATTTTGATGGGTATTGAGCTTATCCTCTTGCAGTCGGAGGGTGACTCTCAGTGCTAATAGAGTCAAAAATAGATTTGGAGCCAATGCAATCTATACCCGTGTGGTTGTGAGTGGTGAAGATGCAGGTGGATGAATTTCACACCCAATAGAATGAAACCTCAATATCTTATAGCAATTAATCATGATATTCCTTCCTAAAACAAACTTAAACATAAAATCATATTAGAAAAAAGATAATACCCAAAACCAAGTTGGATCGAAAACTTTCTTTGATACCAATGATGTGGAAAATCCTACTCATTAGGAAAGTTCAACACCAAAGCGCAAAAAAAAATCTCTACCTAAATTTTCATTAATCAAACATAGTCTTAAATAGGTTTACAAGGAGATAACTACCTCAACAAACTAGGAGAGAAATGCTCAACACGATCCTAAGAACTAGAAACTAAGTACAATAATAGAGACATTTAGAGATGGGATCTCAACTACTCCATGAGAATAGAAAGCCAAAAGGCTTCGTCATACAAAACCACAATAATACTCTACGACCAAAATAATAATGTGATATGCAAAGTACATATGCTAAGAATTACAAACTAGAATCCCTATTAGTTAGGTGTATCCAGTTGTAAAGTCTGACTGCAAAAACAAAGTAATTAAGGCAAAGTGTCATTGAAATTTTTTATAGGAAGATATTAAATTTATTTCTTGAAGAGATAAAGTATTAAATTTATGTAGCTAATAGAAATTATGGGTGGAGTGGAAGATCAAGAAAGTCCCAATCTTAAATTTTAGAGAGACCAATTAGGAGTAATTAGCACAACCTTGGCCTCAAAGTCTTATTATGGTTCATATTAGTGTTCCAACCACAACCTAGACACAAAAGTTTTTGGGAATCCAAACCAAGCTTGAATGGAATCCATATTCATGGGTGCAAATTCAATAAGACATCGTATTGTAGATTTAAACCTTGTACAATATTTACTGCAAACATATTTTCAGTAAAAGAACAGAAAAGATACAATGGAAAATACAAACATTACACATATATTTTTCCCCTCGAAACCCAAACCAGGAAAACCAACATATTCTATATTCATTCATAGTGATACATTGTTTACAATACAATATACATATAGGAGCCAGCGACATCCAAAACCCTAAACCAAATGACCTCGATTAGTCAACAACCCTAATTCCTTAACCGAAAATGGAAAACCATCGGCAAAAACCATGTGTCGAAAAAACCTCCCAACAATGGACACAGAAATCGAGGCAACACAAAAAAGAGGAAAAAATGTGACACATTTCCCAAGGCAACAAAACTCGTGCAAAGAATATAACACATAACCAACACGTATATCATCCCTTCTATTCAAAAATTTGGATGTGTATGTTTCACCATTTCTTGGTACAAGCTAAATATTTAATGTACCAACCTATTTCTATATGTTGTCATAGTTTTCCTTGTTTTGGTTAATGACCAAATAGAAGTGAATGACTTATGCATTGGATAAGAATCTTGGGTGGCTTCATTGGAAATATGACTACCTCTAGTTTGTGGTGTTATGTCTATTAAGTACATTATGTAGGGTTATGTAAAAATAAGATCTTTGATTGAGGACCATCTTGGTCTTTTTTTAAATTTTCCTATTTAAAAGCATAGTTTGAATATTTTTAGTAGCATTGTAGGTTGAGCCTCATTATAATATGATTGGATTTTTGGCTTGAAAAGTTTTCAACGATAGCTAGTTCTATCACAACTTGGAAACTTATAGAAGTATAAGTCTAATGGTTGCATAATTCCATGCATACATAGGTACATGTTGACATAGGACAACAATGTCAATAACGTTTTCCACCACTGCAATTTGAGCAGCCATTGGGAAGCAAAGTTTTGGAAACTTCACCCAAAGATTCACTCTAGAAATCGCACAATCGAGAGAAGAGTGTGAAGAGTGAAGACCAAGGAAGATGAAGAGTTACCTGCATCTCGAGTCCAAGGAGAAAAAGCTAGTGAACGAGCTATAACAACATAGGAGGTCAGTGACACCAACAACATGGAAAATAAATTTATGTTAAGGGTATCCACAATCAAGTTCTTGTTTTTGGTATTTCATCTAAAGAACCCCTTCTTGAAGATGTCCTGGATGTTAGAAAAACAGGATCGCTGAGAAATAAAATAAAAACAAATACGGAAATAAAACACATAAGATACACAATACAATAGAGACATAGATATACGTGGTTCACCCAGTGTGGGCTACGTACACCAGAAAAATTTATAGGTCCTTCCTTTTTATTACCCAACAAATAAAGGGATACAACCTACAACACAACCGTTGTAACTTCCTCTTCTTTCTCTCAGAGTCTCCTCTCTCAGAATACAATATTTGCCATGATACATAGCCGCAATAAATTTCCCTCATAAAAGAGGGTTGCCTTCTAGGAGAAAAAACCCTAACATAACTTCTACCGTCAGATCTGTGACCTCATAATGAACATTCTAGATTTACTATGAAATTACAATATACATTTACAAGGTAATTTTTCCTTTACAACGTAATTTTTCCTTCAGGGGCTCACTTGCCCCCGGACCCCGCAGGGGGGGTAAGCCCCCCCGCGTGGTGGGGTGTACAATATTCATGGGGTATAAACATGGTTGAAAACAAAGACCTATGAAACAGGAAGATAATCAAGCTCCACAACCAACAATCTCCCACTTGGAGACTGATCACAACAACTCAACTGTTGTTGTACCTGCTGGACTATACTCCAGCTTGGACCTAGAAAATTTATCATCTTCACCTTCATGCTTGAAGACCAACTGAAACTGAGTAGGAACTTAGTTTCTCCCTGTTTACTCCCTTTGTTAACATGTCTGTAGGATTCTGGCTCATGTGTATCTTTTCCAACTTCAAATGTCCATCTTCCAAGACAGATCGTATGAAATGGTACCATAGTTGTATATTCTTAGTATTTGAATGGAAGGTTGAGTTCTTTGCAAGATTAATGGCACTCTCGTTTTCACAGTACAACCTGCTATTCTCTTTCTTCTTTCCCAATTCCTCCATAAACCTATGTAACCAAATCATCTCTTTACTAGCCTTTGTTGCAACAACATACTCTGCCTCTGTTGTTGAAAGTGAAACAACCTTTTGCAGTTTCGAAATCCAACTTACTGTTCTTCCACCTACAGTAAAAACATACCCTGTGGTGCTCCTCCTGTTATCTTTATCACCTGTCATATCCGAATCAACATATCCTTGTAGAACAATGTATGAACCTCCAAAACATAATGCATGAGTAGTAGTACCTTTCAAATACCTGAGAATCCATTTTACTACCTCTCAATGTTCTTTACCTAGATTGTTCATATACCTACTCACAACTGCCACTACATGTGCAATATCTGGTCTTGTGCAAACCATCACATACATCAAGCTGCCAACTACTGATGAATAAGGAACCCTAGACATGTATTCTATCTCCTCCTGTGTCTCGGGACACATTTCTTTGGTTAATTTGAAATGGTTGGCCAAAGGTGTACTACCTGGTTTTTCATTCTGGATTCTAAACCTCTCCAACACCTTCTCTATGTACTCACCCTGAGACAATGTCAAATTGTGATTTTCCTTATCTCTTGTTATTCTCATACCAAGGATTTTTTTTGCAGCACCTAAATAATTCATCACAAATGAATTAACTAATTTCTTCTTGAGCACATTTATATCATGCATATTAGACCATGCAACAAGCATGTCATCTACATACAATAGCAAGATAATATAGCTTCCATTTTCTATCTTTTTAAAATAAACACAGTGATTATAATGGCATCTATTATAACCTTGTTCTGTCATAAACCTATCAAACTTCAAATACCAATGCCTTGGAGCTTGCTTTATGCCATACAAGCTCTTCTTCAACCTACATACCAAATTTTCCTTCCCTTTGACCTCATACCCCTATGTTTGTTGCATATAAATCTCTTCCTCCAAATCCCCATGTAGAAAAGTTATTTTTACATCTAACTGTTCAATATGTAAATCTTCTATTGCCACAAGACTTAAAATAGTACTAATTGAAGTCATTTTAACAATAGGAGAAAATATTTCATCAAAATATATACCTTTCTTTTGTGCAAACCCTTTTACAACAAGTCTAGCCTTGTACCATTTTTTTCCTCCATCTTCTTTCTTCAAATTGTAAACCCATTTATTCTGCAATGCTCTTTTTCCTGCAGGAAACTGAACCAAACCCCAAGTCTGGTTATTTAACAAGGAATCCATTTCCTCTTTCATGCCTTGCTCCCAC
>SNQJ01S0036521.1:4323-29167 GCA_010110895.2 Picea sitchensis
TCCATAGTAGAGTCAATTGCAAGTTTGGGAACCCTTGGTTAGTCCAGTAATGATGATCTTGGTACAAGAACTCCTTCAACAAAGGGGATTGTCTTCTTAGATGGGAGCTAAGACAATTGAAGCCATTGGAGCTAACATAGGAGATATAAATGACTCGAGAAAGGTTAGAAATAAAAAACGGTTTGGCAGTGTTGCTCTAGTGGTGCATGTGCTAGAGGCATGTGATCTAGATACATATATAGATTGACATGGTCAACTTGAATGAGAGAATACTATGGCTGATGAGTATTGTTCCTTGATGAAGAACGAAGCATGGGATCTAGTTCTTTAACAACACATGTGGTGAAGTGTTGATGGGTCTACAAGACCAAATTTACATATGAAGGTGATATTGAAAGACATAAAGCTCATTTGGTAGAAAAAGGATTTTTCTAACAAGAAGGTATAGACTACACTAAAACCTTTTCCCTTGATGCAAAAATGAATTCTACTTCATTGATTATTTCATTTGTTACTCATTTTGGATGAGAGGTACATCAAATGCATGTCAAAACTGATTTCCTACATGGTGATCTTATTGAAGATATTTATATGGAGCAACCCCCTAGATTTGAAAATGATTGTAGTCGTTTCTATCAACTGAAGTAATCCTTGTATGGTTTGGAATAGGCCCCAAAGCATGGAATGAGAAGATTGACCATTTTTTTTCTCAATCTTAGCTTCAAATGTTATGAATATGATCATGACATCTATGCATTACATTTTAATCATGAAATATGAACTATTTCATTGTATATGGATGACTTGGCCATTATTGGAAGCAATGTTGATTTAATTTGGGTTTGAAGAAAAAAATAACAGACACATGTGAAATGAATAACATGCGCTCATTACATTTCATTTTAGCCATCCAAGTCTTACAAATGGATAATGGTATCTTTATTTTCCATCCCAAATATGTGTTGAATCTTTTATAAAGTTCATAGTGGAAGACTATAAACCATGTGCTACACCTTATCATTCGAGAGTGAATCTAACCAAGGAGTGTGGTTCTCCCAAAGTTGATGCTACACTTTATTATCAGCTTGTTGGTAGCCTTATCTACCTAACTCAAAGTCAACTTGATATTTCCTTTACTGTTAGTGTGGTTTCTTAGTTTATGTAGAATATATGAGAATGTCACTTGAAGACCGCAAAGAGAATTATTTATTATATCAATGGAATTTACTCTTCTATCTTGTTGAGTAACGATACTTTGAAAATTTTGCAAAATTCTGGATCGACTAACTACTACACAGGATAGTCAACTTCTTATCTAAAATGACTGACATTTGACATTCCATAGTAGAGTCAACTGCAAGTTTTGGAACCATCATTAATGATGATCTAGATACATATGTGAATTGACATGATCAAGCTAAATGGGAGAATATGATGGCTAATGAGTATTATTCCTTAATGAAGAACGAAACATGGGATCTAGTTCTTCAACCACACGCGTGGTGAAGTGTTGATGGGTCTGCAAGACCAAATTTACATCTAAAGGTGATATTGAAAGACATAAGGCCCATTTGGTATAAAAAAAAATTATAACAAGAAGACATCGAATACATAAAAATAGTTTCCATTGTTGAAAAAACGAATTATATTTAACTGATTGTTTTAATTGCTGCTCATTTTGGATGGGAGGTATATCAAATGGATGTAAAAACTAATTTCCTACATGGTGATCTCATTGAATATATTCATATGTAGCAACCCCCTAGATTTGAAAATGATGGCAGTATTTTCTATCAACTAAAGTAATCCTTGTATGGTTTGGAATACGCCCCTAGGGCATGAGATGAGAAGATTAACCATTTTTTTTTAATATTGGCTTCAAACGTTATAAATATGATCATGACATATGTGCATCACATGTCAATGGTGAAATATTAATTGTTTCACTATATGTGGATGACTTGGTCATTATTAGAAGCAATGTTGATTTAATTTGGGTTTGAAGAAAATAATAATAAATACATTTGAAATGAATGGCCTTGGTCCATTACACTTAATTTTGGGCATCCAAGTCTTGCAAATGGATGATGGTGTCTTTATTTCCCAACCCAAATATGTGTTGAACCTTTTATAAATTTCATAATAGAAGACTACAACCATGTGCTACACCTTATCAGTCGAGAGTGAAGCTAAACAAGGAGTGTGGTTCTCCCAATGTTGATGCTACACTTTATCATCAGGTTATTGGTAGCCTTATCTAGTTAACTCAAAGTCAACATCATATTTCATTTACTGCCAACTTTGGTTTCTCGATTTATGTAGAATCTATGAGAAAATCACTTGACAATTGAAAAGATAATTGTTCATTATATTGACAAGAGAACCTATCATATTGTTATAAAGTATTGTAGTGACAAAGTGAACCATTTGATTGATTACACTGACTTGGGTTGGGTTGGACATGGTGATGATAGGAAGTCTACATTTGGCTATGTGTTTCATCTTGGTTCATGACCCGTAGGTTGGTCTTGTAAAAAGTAGAAAGTGGTCTCATTTTCGAACAAACAAAGTTACCAACTTAACGAGAATTGTGACCTCGAAATGAGAACTCTAGCTCTCAAAACCCATATTTTTGCATAAAAAACATTAAAATAAACCTTCAAATCAAAAAGTGGTTCTACTGGCAACACCCTTTTCTTTCCAAGGTTATAATTACAACAATTTTCCACCATGGTTTTAAATTATTCTAAAATTGCAAACAAAAATCTTAAAATCAACTCCCGAATAAAAAAAGTGGTGTTCACAGCGTCACCTTTTTTTTTCAAGGTTAAAATTACAACTTGTTTGGAATTGTGGTCTTCACAACCAACATTGTTTCAAGCAAAAACCTTCAAAATCGACCTCCAAAATGAACCATAGATGATTTTAGGGGCTAAATTTCACAGATGGGCTAATTTTCCATAGTGTTTCCCCAAAAAAGATTCACCAATTTTCATTTTTTTCTAAAACTGATTCGACCAAATTCCATAGAATAAAATTATTTTACCTTAAACGTCACCAAAATTTAATTGACACTATATAAAATCCTTAGAAATTTGAATATTTTTACAAAACTATTGCCAAACATTTTACATATTATGGACTAGTAAGATTAGCCCATTTTTCTATATTTTAATATAAATTTCCATCCTTAAAATAATCCCTGAAATGAACATTAGTGTTAGCGATAACACCATATTTTTCTCAAGGTTGACATTACAACTTGTTTGAATTTGTGGCCTTGATAACTATTAATGTTACAAACCAAAACCTCAAAATCATCCTTTGAATTGAAACGTATTGCCACAAATAACACATTCATTTTTTGTATTAAGCTTAAAATTGCAACATTTTTGAAACCATGGTTTACAAAACCAACATCAATATAAATAAAATCATAAAAAAAATTGAATTAGTTAATTAAAAATAAATGTATATAGAAAACAACCCAAAAAGAGGGAAATACACACATGAAAATTTTAAAAGAAAATACACAATAACTAAAAAAAATCTTAGATATCATTTTTGGGGGATTAACTACGTAGAGTAAGTCATTAATCTATGACCCATATCCATGAGTATTAGTCGGAACTGACCAATGATTCACATGATTTTAATAGTCCACTTAGCACTCATTGCATTGGGTGATGCTCACAGGGGTGAAGAAGAGGGATTGAAACCAACGAAATGAATCACATAGCATCAATCATCACTTCCAAGGCTTGCACTNTTAATATTGGCTTCAAACGTTATAAATATGATCATGACATATGTGCATCACATGTCAATGGTGAAATATTAATTGTTTCACTATATGTGGATGACTTGGTCATTATTAGAAGCAATGTTGATTTAATTTGGGTTTGAAGAAAATAATAATAAATACATTTGAAATGAATGGCCTTGGTCCATTACACTTAATTTTGGGCATCCAAGTCTTGCAAATGGATGATGGTGTCTTTATTTCCCAACCCAAATATGTGTTGAACCTTTTATAAATTTCATAATAGAAGACTACAACCATGTGCTACACCTTATCAGTCGAGAGTGAAGCTAAACAAGGAGTGTGGTTCTCCCAATGTTGATGCTACACTTTATCATCAGGTTATTGGTAGCCTTATCTAGTTAACTCAAAGTCAACATCATATTTCATTTACTGCCAACTTTGGTTTCTCGATTTATGTAGAATCTATGAGAAAATCACTTGACAATTGAAAAGATAATTGTTCATTATATTGACAAGAGAACCTATCATATTGTTATAAAGTATTGTAGTGACAAAGTGAACCATTTGATTGATTACACTGACTTGGGTTGGGTTGGACATGGTGATGATAGGAAGTCTACATTTGGCTATGTGTTTCATCTTGGTTCATGACCCGTAGGTTGGTCTTGTAAAAAGTAGAAAGTGGTCTCATTTTCGAACAAACAAAGTTACCAACTTAACGAGAATTGTGACCTCGAAATGAGAACTCTAGCTCTCAAAACCCATATTTTTGCATAAAAAACATTAAAATAAACCTTCAAATCAAAAAGTGGTTCTACTGGCAACACCCTTTTCTTTCCAAGGTTATAATTACAACAATTTTCCACCATGGTTTTAAATTATTCTAAAATTGCAAACAAAAATCTTAAAATCAACTCCCGAATAAAAAAAGTGGTGTTCACAGCGTCACCTTTTTTTTTCAAGGTTAAAATTACAACTTGTTTGGAATTGTGGTCTTCACAACCAACATTGTTTCAAGCAAAAACCTTCAAAATCGACCTCCAAAATGAACCATAGATGATTTTAGGGGCTAAATTTCACAGATGGGCTAATTTTCCATAGTGTTTCCCCAAAAAAGATTCACCAATTTTCATTTTTTTCTAAAACTGATTCGACCAAATTCCATAGAATAAAATTATTTTACCTTAAACGTCACCAAAATTTAATTGACACTATATAAAATCCTTAGAAATTTGAATATTTTTACAAAACTATTGCCAAACATTTTACATATTATGGACTAGTAAGATTAGCCCATTTTTCTATATTTTAATATAAATTTCCATCCTTAAAATAATCCCTGAAATGAACATTAGTGTTAGCGATAACACCATATTTTTCTCAAGGTTGACATTACAACTTGTTTGAATTTGTGGCCTTGATAACTATTAATGTTACAAACCAAAACCTCAAAATCATCCTTTGAATTGAAACGTATTGCCACAAATAACACATTCATTTTTTGTATTAAGCTTAAAATTGCAACATTTTTGAAACCATGGTTTACAAAACCAACATCAATATAAATAAAATCATAAAAAAAATTGAATTAGTTAATTAAAAATAAATGTATATAGAAAACAACCCAAAAAGAGGGAAATACACACATGAAAATTTTAAAAGAAAATACACAATAACTAAAAAAAATCTTAGATATCATTTTTGGGGGATTAACTACGTAGAGTAAGTCATTAATCTATGACCCATATCCATGAGTATTAGTCGGAACTGACCAATGATTCACATGATTTTAATAGTCCACTTAGCACTCATTGCATTGGGTGATGCTCACAGGGGTGAAGAAGAGGGATTGAAACCAACGAAATGAATCACATAGCATCAATCATCACTTCCAAGGCTTGCACTTGGTAACCAAGACTTCCCAGGTGGTCACCCATCCCAAGATGCCTCTGGCCCAAGTGCGCTTAATTGTGGAGTTTTCCCCACAATCAAGCCCAGTTAGCTTGCTACCCCATTTGCAAAAACTTAGCAAGTATTGTGCCTTATGAACTATCTAGTTAGAGCTCCCTTCACTCTTATTATTTAAGAATAGAGGAGCTTACGTGATGCAACATATTAGATATCATTTTTTGGGATTTACTGTGTAGAGTAAGTCATTAATCTATGACCCATATCCATGAGTATTAGTAGCAACTGACCAATAATTCTCACGATTTTAATAGTCCACTTAGCACTCGTTGCATTGGGTGATGGTCACAGGGGTGATGAAGAGGGATTGGAACTAGGGAAATGAATCACATAGCATCAATCATCACTTCCAGGGCTTGCACCCAATAGCCAGGACTTCCCAGGTGGTCACCCATCCCAAGACACCTCAGGCTCAAGCGCACTTAACTATGGAGTTTTCCCCACAATCAAGCCCACTTAGCTTGCTACCCCATTTGCAAAATCTTAGCAAGTATTGTGCCTTATGAAATATCCATTTAGAGCTCCCTTCACTCTTATTATTTAATCATAGAGGGGCTTCCGCGATGCAACATATTAGATATCATTTTTTGGGATTAACTATGTAGAGTAAGTCATTAATCTATGACCCATATCCATGAGTATTAATCTCAACTGACCAATAATTCTCATGATTTTAATAGTCCACTTAGCACTCATTACATCAGGTGATGCTCACAGGGGTGAAGAAGAGGGATTGAAACCAATGAAATGAATCACATATCATCAATCATCACTTCCAGGGCTTGCACCCAGTAACTAGGACTTCCCAGTTAGTCACCATCCCAAGACGCCTCTGGATCAAGTGCGCTTAAATATGGATTTTTCCCCACAATCAAGCCCACTTAGCTTGCTACCTATTTTGCAAAACCTTAGCAAGTATTGTGCCCTATGAACTATCCAGTTCGAGCTCCCTTCACTCTTATTATTTAAGCATAGAGGGGTTTCCGTAGTACAACATATTAGATATCATTTTTTGGGATTAACTGTGTAGAGTAAGTCATTAATCTATTTTAAATAAATATCTATTTTAATTAAAAATACAACTTAAAAAACACTTAAAAATCAAAAACAAAAAATACTACATGAAATCAATTAAATTTTATAAATTAAAAAATAATAAAAAACAAAACTTTATAAAATATATTAAAAAGTTAAAAAAAAAATTAATAATAAACCAAAAAAAAACAAAAAATAAGCTAATTTATAAAAATACAAAACAAAATATTTTTATACATTAAAAACAAATGAAAATTTAAAAACCTTTAAAATGATATTGAAAAATAAAAATAAAAATAAAGAATGTAAAAGTTAAAAAGTTAAAAAAATTGAATATTTAAAAAAATAAAAACTAACTTATTGACCTCCCTCTCCTCGATGATTGCCTCACCATTTCACTTGAATTTTCAAATAAGGGGGTGGGGGAGTGGGGGATTGATTTTGTGGTTTTGGTTCACAACGACATCAATTCTCAAGGCCATAGTTTTAAGCTAGTTATAATGTTGACCTCAAAGAAAAGGGGGTGCTACTGCTAGCACCACTTTTAGTTTTGAGGTTCAATTTTAAGGTTTTTGTTCAAAATGGTACTGGCTGTCGAGATCATGATTTCAACCAAGTTGTAATTTTAACCTCGAAAAAAAGGATGATGTTGTGAGAACAACCTTTTGTTTCGAGAGTTGATTTTAATGTTTTTTTTTGTAACTCTATAGATGACGATTGTAAAATTTTGTAACTTTAACTCTAAAAACAAAGGAGTGAATTTTTTTATAATTTTAACTCTAAAAACAAAAAGGTGCTACCGGTAGCACCATTTTTTGAAACGGGAGTAAAAATAGCCACTAAATGCGACCTCTAAAAAAATGAGAACTATGGAGAGTTTTGGTTAAGTTGGTAGTTATGTTATCACACAAATCAAATATTGTGGTGTAGTGCATGCTGGCATAACAACTATATGGAATTGACATCTCATAGGAAAACATGGTTTTCTAATCGAGACATTGATTCTAGTATATTGTGACAACCAAAGTGTGATACACGTTCCAAAGAATCATGTTACACATAGTAAGATGAAGCATATGGAACTTCATGCTCATTACTTGAGGCCATTGGTACAACATAATATTTTGAATCTTGTTTATTGTAGTACAAATGCTTAGGTTGCTAATATATTTTTATAAGATTTTATCAAAATATAAGTTTGTGAAACATTGGGATATGCTTAGGCTTTAGGAAACTATAATTATGGGAGGGTGTATAGAAGTAATTTCACCTCCTGAATCTCCAGAGCATTGTGCTAATGTTGGTGTGTTGGAATAGTAGTCTAAGTAGGTTCATCACACCATTGGATCCTCTAGAGATAGTTAGTTGGTGATCACTAATTGACTAGGAGAGTCAACTAGGTGGTTGATTGGGTATTTGACTAGTTGGGAAGTTAGAATGAAGTAGTTGATTGGTGTTTAGAACAAAGTAAAATTTCCTCACAAACCTAAGTGGACCTCATCTTTTTCATTTCAAGGGAGTTGGTTACATCTAGGTGTTATATAAGATAACCTTAGGGGTCTAACTAAAGAGAACATGTGTGATGTGTTGTGTATGGAAATATTTAATTTTCTTATATTTCTGTGTATGTTGAGATATCGTCACTTGTGCTTATGTAATACCCTAGTTTGAGTACCCATATTAATAATGTATTTTTGTTTATTTGATGAAAGGTCAGAGTGTTTATAAAGTTGAAAGGTTAGAGATACTAGCAATGTAATACTTTGAATATTAATAATAAAAATGCATTGTTGATTGCAAGATGAACATGGACATATTTATAGGGGGCTATAATTCCCTGAGAGAGTGATCCAAAAAGATCTTTTAAAGACTATTGTTAAGTTTTAAAGCATGAGTTCATTAACCATTTAGGAATTGAAGAAATAGGAAGAATTAATGATATAACATGGCAGCCATAATAAGATATGCAGATCTCAAAGTAAGCACAAAGAAATAACAAACCATAGAGGAAAAAAGTTAATGGAGTTCGGAAATATCACATACGTCTCCGGGCCTGTGTCTCAGTGGGTGAGGCATTCTTATTTATCTTCAAAGCTTCAAAAATACATCATAAAGGTTTCAAATGGATCAAAAATTGTTCTGGTTGTGTTTTGCTAGACCTTAAGAACCCAACACATCTGACGACACTAAAAACGATTGAGCGAAGCTCCCGGAATTGGCCTGCAAAGTTCCTCTCCTCAATGGCTTCCCTACATAAAACTGACTTTGGCTTCACAATTATATATTATTTCTCATCTTTGAACCTCCTTAAGGTTGTGAAGAACCTCTGGTTGATATAGGTTTGAAGTTGGCAACAACCTCCCAACTTTGTCCCAAGATATGGCCTCAAAAAGGGCTTCAGATCTCCCAAAAATGATCAAAAGCTCCCTAAATCAGGCTAAAATCTCAATAAAAATTATAATATAAAGTTAAAAAACAAAATTTGCACATATGGGCGCGCCAACCCCCTTTACCCGGGCCCCTGTTCATATGAGCGCTGCCATATGGCCTCGGGTCGGGCGCTAACTGTTGGGCCCTGGTCGTTAGGTCATGGTTCTATGCGCATGACCATATTGATCCAGGTGGATATTGGTGGCCACCCACCTATTCCACTTGAACCCCCACCATTGTTTCTTTTAGTTTCCTTAATTGTAGCACAATTTACTATTTTTGGCAGTTTTTCAGGTCCTGAACTTACAGAGCCATTTTGAGGCCCTAAACAACGTTTTTTGGGCATGGTCCGATCGATGAATATTAATTTGGTTTGTACCATGATATTTGTTGTCATTGGTTGTAGTCCTCGGAGAAACCTTTCTAACGATGTATCATATGCGTCAAACGAAGATAGTATGCCAAAGTTACGACCCCGAGAAATTGATGTACCAATTTACCCCAACGGGGCCCATATTCTGGCGTTTCATCTCCTAGGGTTAGGTTTTTGGATGTTTAGGGTTTCCATTGTTTCTCAATAATATATAGGCCTTCAAGCCTCAATGTAACATAGAGTTCAGAGGCCTGTAACTGCCACATCTCTTCTCAGAGATGAGCTACCAACACCCTAGCTAGTTTATTTCTATTATGTTTGTAAACAAATCTCAGTTCTTTGATATTAATGAAGTGAAGTGTTATTTCCGTTGCATCTTTGTATTCATGGTTATTTGTGTATTTTGTTGCGTTCTTGCATAAATTAGGATCAGTGGTATTAGAGCGGTCTGCTCTTTCTCAATCATTCTTTTCATGTCCCCAACGAGGTCAGGGTATAAGGAGTTAGGGATCGATCTGGTTGAACCTTTGCGAGATCAACCTTGCAAACCCCGACGACCGCCCAAGGGGGACGAAAATAAAGACGAGGGAGCAGGAGATCCTATCAAAATATTGCTCGAGGAGGCCCTTGAAAAACAAAGGAACGCAATGATGGATAACTTCGCCCAGAGCCTTCAATGATTGCCCACTGGCGACACATCTGCATCCAACAACCACTCTGGAGGCGCAACCCCTTTTAAGGTACAAGTAAACTTTGAAATTCTCATATTCGATGCCCAAATAGATGCAGACATCATAGATAGATGGTTGAATCTCTTAGAAGGATATTTCTCAGTTCATGACTTTTCCGACCGATAGAAGATTATTTTTTCACTGCTCAAAGCCGCCCCCCATGTCGAGGACTGGTGGGAAACCTACTATGATAAAAAGGATGAGGAGGAACTCTCTCTGTTCTCAGTCGTACCCACTTGGAAATATTTCCGAGATGCCATCAAGGAACAATATTATCCCATGGGGATCTATGAGGACAAGTACATACAATGGACTACGCTGCAGCAACAAAGGGATCAAGATGTGCATGAGTTGACGAATTTGTTCCATACCCTACGCACAAAGTTGGGTATCAAAGATTTGGAGAAACATTTGGTGTTGAAGTACCGCATTTGTCTACACAGATAAACTCAGGAGGAAATGGAGTTCCTTGACATCTCCTCGCTTGGTACGACATACCAGTATGCTGCCAAGATTGAGCAGAAATTCAAATAGAAGAAGCGAGACTTTGGATCTGCGAATCAAAAGCAAGAGAAAGGTGCCCCCAAACTGAAGAACAAAGGACAAACCCAAGGCATGGCGGCTCAAGACAACCTGCCAAAGCCGCAAGCAAAGAAAAACACCGCGAAGCCGAAGAAGGACACGAGAAAGTGGTGTGAGTTCCATAAGAGCTCCACTCACAACACAAGTGAGTGTTGGGCCAAACAGACACTGGTGGTCGAGATGAGGGCTTCTGAATCAGATGCATGCTCCTACGTTGAATCAGAACCCAAGAAAGGGAATGAAAGAGGGAAGAAGATTATTGATGTGGAGCTGAATGCCATCATTTCTACCACGAATATCTAAAAGGAAGAACCGAAATATCCAGAGGAGGAGGAGTGTCTCTTCCACTCCCAGATGTGGGTAAAGGGTTCCCTGCTATAGTCCATTGTCAACAGTGGGAGCCAAAAGAACCTCATTTCAGCAGAGGTGATGAAGCATTTGGGATTGCCGACCACAACACACCCACATCCGTACACCATTGGGTGGCTTCACCAAGGACGGGATCTCCGCGTCATCCAACAATGTCGCCTTCCCTACAATATCGAGCCCTTCATCGATGAGGTATTATGTGACATTTCTCCTCTTGATTTTTGTGATGTATTATTATTCCAACCATACTTGTGGAAGCAACATGTTGTGTATGAGTCTCGGCCTCGTATTGTTACTTTTTCCTTGGGAAATAAGTTGTACAAGATACCAGAGGTGCCATCGCCTGCCGCTATCTCTTTGGTTACTGCAAAACAATGTAGTAAGCTCATTTCCAAAACCAGGAAATCTATTTTCTTGATGATCCGCCCTCAAGGCAATAAGAAGACTGTGGCCATGACCTCCATATAGGGCTCCTCTGCACGAAAAAAACAAATGGACAAGGTCATGGAGGAGTATCGAGACATCTTCACCTCACCCATAGGGGTGCCTCTGCACTTTCAGGTTAAGCACCCCATCGATTTGACCCGAGGTGCATCACTGCCCAATGGACTGATCTATCGACACTCTGTTCTAGAGAACAATGAAATCAAGAGACAAATTCAGGAGCTGATGTAGAAAGGCCAGATCCGGCCAAGTTCATCACCCTATGGGAGACTGATCGTGTTGGTGCAGAATAAGGATGGGACTTGGAGACTCTTTATTGACTATTAGGCATTGAGCAAGATCATTGTCCGGAATAGGTACCCAATCTCACAGATTGATGACCTTCTGGACCAACTCAAAGGGGAGAAATATTTCAGCAAGATTGACTTGAAGTCCGGGTATCACCAGGTACCAATTGAATTGTCTGATGTGTGGAAGACTGCCTTCAAAGCCAAGGAGGGTCTTTTCAAATGGTTGGTCATGCCTTTCGGGTTAACAAATTCTCCCGCAACCTTCATGAGGTTGATGGATGACATCTTGCGGCCATTCACCAACTCATTTGTAGTAGTGTACTTGGATGACATCTTGATCTTCATCCAAACTTGGGAAAAACACCTCCACCACATCCGACAGGTCCTCCAAACACTGCAGAAACACAAGTTGTGTGCCAATTTGGAGAAGTGCACTTTTGGCATGACCCAGGTTCAGTATCTAGGATAAATTATAGATGAGCGTGGGGTGCATGTGGATCCAACCAAGATCCAAGTCATCCGGGATTGGCCAGCCCCGACCACTCTAACAAAGCTTCACAACTTTCTGGGTCTTGCTAATTTCTACCACAAGTTCGTGTTGGGATTCTCTCATATCACTTGGCCCTTGAGTCAAGTCACCAAGGGAGGAGCGAAATCAAAATTATTTTGGTCGGAATCTCAACATAAGGCATTCGTAGAATTGAAACATCGCCTCTGATGTGCCCCAGTGCTCACATTACTAGACTTGCAACAACCATTTGAGATCGAGACAGATGTCTTTGACTATGCTATTGGGGTAGTTCTTACTCAACAGGGGCATCCAGTGGCATATCACAGTGAGACACTGTCTGACATAGTCTGAAAGTATCCCACTTATGAAAAAGAAATGTATTCCATTATGCAGGCTTTATGACATTGGAAGCATTACATTTTGGGGAAGGAAACGATCATCCACACAGACCACCGAACCTTGCAGTTCATACAAACACAAGGGAAGTTGTAGAACGATCACCATCAAAAGTGGTCCACATATCTGCAACAGTTTCACTTGAACATCAAGTACAAGAAGGGTAGCACCAATAATGTTGTAGACTGCCTCAGCCGACCACCGATCATGGCGATAACCACCATGTTAATCTCTTGTGGGCACGAGACTTCTGATTGGCCGTTTCTCTATAAGAGCGATCCAGATTTCGGCCACACATACAAGACACTCTTGGAGGGTAACCGAGTTCCAAATTTTCACCTCTAGGATACACTACTATGTCACCTGGGGCACCTTTGTGTTCCTTCAAGTGAGCGTGCCAAGATGATTTGGGAAGCTCACTATAGTCAGGTCCTTGGGAATTTTGGGTTCGATAAAATAGTGGAAGTACTACAAGAGTATTTCTATTGGCCAAACCTTTGATAGGATGTTGGGAAGTACATCAGATCTTGCAATGCCTGTGCCATTGCCAAACCGACCATCAAGAAGCAAGGCTTATATACTTCTTTGCCTACCCCTAGTCAACCTTGGGAATCCATCCCCATGGATTACATGTCATGCCTTCCTTCTACTAAGCATGGAAACGACTGTGTTTTCGTGGTCGTCGACAGATTCTCGAAGATGGCCATTATAGCGACATGTAAGAAGAATATCACAACACAAGCAACTACTAAACTCTTCTTTGAACGAGTGTGGGTACACTTTGGGATCCCACAGTCTATCATCTTATATTGGGACAACATGTTCCTCAGTACATTTTGGTCTAGTTTCTGGTCAATGCTGGACACCAAGATCACCAAGTTCACAACTTTCCATCCCCAAACTGATGGCCATACAGAGGTCATCAACGGGATGATCGTACACATTTTGCGCATGTAAAACTCAAAGAATCCATGCACATGGGATGAGAGACTCCCCTATGTACAACATAGCCATAACTGGGCCCTCCACAACTCAACTGACCACAACCCCTTTCAGGTGGGCTTGGGATTCTAGCCACTATTTCCCATTGACGTAGCCACATCATTTGCAGTTACTCAAGCTGATTCGGCTCATGTCCAGTCTGAAGCTACCAAGGCGAACAACTTGATTGAGCGCATTTAACACATTCTCTTATAGGTTCATGACATATTGGACAGAGGCAATTCTAATTACAAGCAATGACATGATCAACATCGGGTGCAACACAAGTTCGAGGTGAGCGACAAAGTGTGGCTACATTTGCAGAAGGAGCGCCTCATTGGACCCCACTGCAAGCTTCACCCACTCTGATATGGGCCATACACCATCACCAAGGTTGTAGGGGACAATGCATTAGAGATCAGTATCCCACCATTCCTTGGTCTCCACCCAATGTTCAATGTGGATCGCCTTCAACCTTACTTTCCACCTCTATTGGACACATCCGTCATGGCAAAACAACTCACACCAACAGATTTAAACCCAGAATGCATGGAACAAGCTACAACTGATAGGATTATGGACACACAGATCAAGAACACCCGCCAGCAGAGGATCCAACTATATCGAGTTGTCAAAGCAGGCCAACTCCTTCACCAGGGCAAGTGGCTCATCAGGGACCAAGTTCAACAGAAGTTTCCTCATCTCATGGAGGAACTCAACGCAATGGGGACCATTGCTACCTAAGGGGGGAGGAATGATCCCGGTGGATATTGGTGGCCACCCACTTATTCCACTTGGACACCCACCATTGTTTCTTTCGGTTTTTCATTTTCCTTAATTGTAGCACAATTCACTATTTTTGGCAGTTTTTCGGGTCCTGAACTTCCACAGCCGTTTTGAGGCCCTAAATGACATTTTTTGGGCATGGTCCGGTCGACGAATATTGGGTCATTCTAGACCACAATATTCATTGTCAATAGTTGTATTCCTCAGATAGATATTTTTAACGATGTATCATATGCGTCAAACTGAGATAGTATGCCAAAGTTACGACCTCGAGAAATTGATGTATCAATTTACCTCGACGGGGCCCATATTTTGGCGTTTCATCTCCTAGGGTTAGGTTTTTGGATTTTTAGGGTTTCCATTGTTTCTCAATAATATATAGGCCTTCGAGCCTCATTGTAACACAGATTTCAGAGGCTTGTAGCTGCCACATCTCTTCTCAGAGATAAGCTACCAATGCCCTAGCTAGTTTATTTCTATTCTGTCTATAAACAAATTTCAGTTCTTTGATATTAATGAAATGAATTGTTATTTCCATTGCATATTTGTATTCATGGTTATTTGTGTATTTTGTTGTGTTCCTACATAAATTTGGATCACATAAGATCGCGCCCTGGCTCCCACGCGCCAGCAACTACCTTGTCGTTAGCCCCTGGTTGGACGGGGCTGGCCCTTGCCGACCAGGGATTTACCCCAAACCTTGCCAAATGTCAACTTAAATAGCATTTACACCTAGTTTCTAACAAGAAACATCATTCTTCATTCCGTTTAGCCCGGGGAGTTAGGTTGTTGGCACCTGTGGAGGTCAAGGGTTCGAATCCTCGGAACGTTATAACAAACTTTTTAACCGACATAGGAAAAATATGGGGTGCCACGTGGTGCCCTCTAATTGGGCCACATGTCTCCCTATGATTGGTTTGTACCACACAGTTAGCATCCATTCATCCTACCACATCACCGTCGTACAACCTAGTTAGCTTCCACATCATCTTTCGTACAACCCTGTCACCTGCCTAGTCACTTGCCATGTCATCTACCGTACAACCACGTGTCGTGCCATGTCATGTCTGTACTTCATATTCACCCTTCCACGTCAGCATATTTATGGCCCAGTTGTCGTCCGTACAGCCATGTGTCAGCCTGTCATTGGGCCACGTCATGTATGGACTGCCACGCATCATCCGTACTGTGACACGTGTTAAATCTGTACAGTGCCAACTCATCCTGAAAGTGTCGAATTCGAGTGACACATGTCACCTCCTGGTGATGCCACATTAGCATGACATCATGTTGACATCACATGTCGTATTGCTGACGTCAATGTTGACTTTGACCACCAGTTGACTTTTTTCTTGTTTGGGAATTTGATCAGAATGCGATAAATTTCGCATATGGTGTCTATTTGAGGAAAACATCATATGGCCAGAATCAACACGATGAGACAGACACAATGGCACTAGTTTCCTCTGATTCTGAGAAATTTGTTTTTTAGGCCTTCCTGGATCCATTTTGGATCACGCCTCCCCACTAAGACCTTTTGGTCCTCCAAAATGATACTAACCAATCATCAAGTGTGGGATAGGCCACCCCACTCATTCTTTGTCTTTAAACTCTATCCTGTGCACCTATCTCATCAATATCAATTGTAAAACAACCATGACAAATGACAACATATTGTTAGCCACTAGTACTCTGTCAGATCTTACTGAAGCCATTGCCATCCATGTTGACAACATTATCAATGATAACATCAGAAATATGACTGCAAATGAGCGAATATGTTTGTAGTACTTGCATGACATCAACTTATCTTGAAGCAAAGTATGATTGAACTTCCATTCTACAATCATATCATGTTCTTGCTTAAGATCAATTCCTTGATTTGGCACAATTATAGGTGTGTTACTTGCATGAGCTTCCTTCCTTAATTGTTCCATTGTTTGAAGACATTGATTTGCTTTTAAGTGATGAGCATTTACAACATATTCATTGTCTTCTTTGATTAAGTGATATTGATTATGTTCCCTGTAGAAGACTGCTTTGCGATCATAAAAATAAGGATTTCCTAAGACCATTCCACATTCATTGAGTGGCACCACATCACATGTTACCTCATCCACAAACTTTGATGAAATTGCAAACTTTAAAGTGCATTGCTTTGTTATGTGAAATTTATGATTGTTGCTTATCCATTTAAGTGAGTAAGGTTTATGATGCACCTGAGTGTTTAATCCCAACTGTTTAACCACTTCCTTTGAAATCAAGTTAGATTGAGATCCACTATCTATCAATGTGTCGACCTTAGTATGCTTCATTATGACCCTTAAGTGAAACAATTTACTTCTAGAGTCATATCCATCACCAATTTTACATGTCAAACCAACTACTGTAATTTTAAACTCATCACCAGAATTTGATCCCAAGTCTGTTGGCCGTGTTGCCGTTGCAATTGTTTGCCTCCCTTTTATTTCTTTGAACCAATTTGATCTCTTCTCAGGATGCAATTTCCAGCAATGGTCATCGTCATGCCTTTCTTTCTTGCAATGCTTGCAAGAGAGATTCTCTTCCTTTCTTGTCACTGAATTTGCTTTCTTTCCATTTCGCTTCCTTTTGTCCTCTTTTCTAGAAGACGATTCCCCTGATACACCAACTCATGTTTTCCTTGCCTCAATGTATGTTTCTTGAACATAAACCTCATCAATATTAGTAGATCCAAACACAAACACATTGTTCTGAATCTGTGCAGGTAAACCTCCTATATACTTCATAAGAGTTTCTTGGGTATGTAAAGGAATGTCTAACATCAATTCCATCTTACAAAATTCATCTATGTATTCTTGCATTGTTTGTCCCTTTCTTAGTTTAAGACCTTTCCATTCAATTAAATCCTTCTCTTTATAACCCAAATGATAAAATTGTTTTCTAAGTGCAAAAACAAAACCTATGATGGAAATACATTACCCACTTGTTGCTTGCCATTTTGCAACTTGCTTTTCCACCAGATGAGTGTTGTGCCTGCAAGTCGAAGCAATGCCATTTTGATTTGAGTTGCCTCATCCTTGATTTGTTGCAAACTTCAATAAACTTCCATCTGTCTGACCCCGTTATCAAGCCTCTATGCATTGACTTCACCATCATACATGGGTAATTCAAACTTCACATCAAGCTTAAGTAAAGGCATATCATGTTTATGTTTATGGGAATGTTTTCTTGCGGTGGATTTGGAACTTGTACTTGAAGAATAAGAAGTTGATGGAGAAGAAGGAGGTGAAGGAGGAGGTTTAGGAGGATCCTCTCCTTCTTCACTTTTGGCCTTTGAATATTCACCTAGAATCGGTCTTTTCCACTCCAAGTAATCATCATATAACACCTTTACCATCTCCGAAATGACAAAGAAGGTCTTTCAAAACTCTATCTCGTCATGAGAAAGTCCCTCTTAAGATGCCATCTTCTCACTTTGAAAAGTTCTCTTTCTCGACCCAATCTTAGGATTCTCTTTAACAAAATCACCTTCACCACGATTTGGCTTTTCCCTGGTAATCATGCAAACCCAAAAACCAACCGTCAACTTGCTCTGATACCACTTGATCTGAAAATATCTTTTAAAGACTATGGTTAAGTTTTAAAGCATGAGTTCATTAACCATTTAGGAATTGAAGAAAGAGGAAGAATTAATGATATAAAATGGAATCCATAATAAGATATGCAGATCTAAAAGTAAGCACAAAGAATCAACAAACCATAACAACAAAATGTTAACGGAGTTCGGAAATATCGCCTACGTCTCCCGGCCTTTGTCTCAATGGGTGAGGCTTTCTTATTTCTCTTAAAATCTTCAAAAGTACATCATAAAGGTTTCAAATGGATTACAAACTAGTCTGGCTATGTTCTTCTAGAACTCAAGAACCCAACACACTTGACGACACTTAAAACAGTTGAGCGAAGCTCCCGGAATTGGCCTGCAAAGTTCCTCTCCTCAATGGATTCCCTACATAAAACTGACTTTGGATTCACAATTATATAACATTTCTCATCTTCTGAACCTCCTTAAGGTTGTCAAGAACCTCTGGTTTATATAGGTTTGAAGTTGGGAACAACATCCCAACTTCCTCCCAATATCCGGCCTCAAAAAGGGCTCCAGATCTCCCAAAAATGATCCAAATCTGCCAAAATCAGGCTAAAATCTCAATAAAAATTATAATATAAAGTTAAAAAACCAAATTTTCACATATGGGCGTGCCATCCCCCTTTACCACGACCCCTGGTCATATGAGTGATGCCATGTGGCCTTGGGCTAGGCGCTAATTGTTGATCCCTAGTCATTAGTTCCTGGTTCTATGCGCATGGCCAAATGGTCGCTCCTTGGCTCCCATGTGCCCCCAACTACCCTGTCGTTAGCCCCTGGTCAGACAAGGTTGGCCCCGCTGACTAGGGATTTACCCCAAACCTTTCCAAATGTCAACTTAAATATCATTTCCGCCCAGTTTCTAACAAGAAACACCGTTCGCCATTCCGATTAGCCCGTGGAGTTGGGTCGTTGGTGCCCGTGGAGGTTGGGGGTTCGAATCCCCAGAACGTTATAACAAACTTTTTAGCTGACATAGGAAAAATATGGGGTGCCACATGGTGCCCTCTGATTGGGCCACATGTCGCCTTGTGATTGTTCCATACCACACAATCAACAACACATTCAATGTCCAGTCAGCCCGCTACATCACCGCCGTACAACCCAATCAGCTGCCATGTCATCTTTCATACAACCCTGTCACCTGGCCAATCACTTGCCACATCATCTTCAGTACAACCATGTGTTTTTCCACGTCATGTTCATACTACACTGTCACCCTTCCACGTCAACATGTGTACGACTCAGTTGTCATCTTTACAGCCACGTGTCAGCCTACCATTGGGCCATGTCACGTATGGACTTCCATGTGTCATCCGTACAGTGACACGTGTCAAATCCGTACAATTCCAAATCATCCCGAAAGTGTTGAATCCAAGTGACATGTGTCACCTCCTGGTGATTCCACATCAACATGATGACGTCATGTTGATGTCACATGTTGTACTGCTAACGCTAGCATTGACTTTGACTAGTTGACTTTTTGCCTATTTGGGAATTTTATTAGAAGACGATAACTTTCGCATACGATTTCTGTTTGAGGAAAACACTATATGGTAGGAATCAGTGCGACGATACAAACACAATGGTGTTGGTTTCGTCTTATTCCAAGAACTTTGATTTTTAGGCCTTCCTCGATCCATTTTGGTCCAGAGAGGGAGCTAAAGGGGCTAAGCCATTTTATTATATTTTACCCACCCATCTTGGATTAGTTGGGAAATGTGATTTGGGGAGACCACATGGTGCATTATCACATGTAATTATATAAACCATGTTTTTTGTTGTTGGGGGGTTCCTCAATGATTGGTCATTCATTGTCCTTCATTCATTCTTTCTTGCTCTTGTTCTTGTTTTGGACATGGAAAAAATTGTTGGAAGTAGAGAAACATTTCTAGTTTCTTATAGGTAACTATTGGTTATTTCAGCAAGAAATTAATGTTTATGTGCAAGAGAATGATGACAGTTGTTAAAGAATCATCCACAACTGAAAATCCTTTGAGTTTCCAGCATTGATATTTTCCTAACTATTAGCCCTGGAGCCCTAGAAAGAAATGGAACAACCTAGGGGACTACATTGTAGAGAAGGGGGCTCATTTCTTTGGTTCGTGTAAGCTGAGGGGGAAATAGTGATGGAAAACTAGGATTTGTTGTGTGGTTGAGATAATTATGAGAGCTTGATAGTTGACTGGTGTGTGAAACTTAGAGTTATCCTAGGAACATGTCCTTGTGGATTCATAGTCTTGGCTCGAGGGTGACCTGTTGTAGAGATTTTATGTGCAACAAAGCCTAAGGTTGGGTGGAATTTATGATCTCTGCAATCAGTTGGTAATTTTTTCTTTAAAAGATAAGTTCTTTGTGTTTCTTGTAAATTATGTTTCCATTGTGTAATTATCTTTATGTTGAGTTTATAACATGCATGCTATTGTTATAAGCTGCATTTGGCACTTTCTTGTAATTATTTAACATGTTCTTGATAATTGCATGAGTTATTTTTATGCATGCATGTTTCTTGTTTATTAAATAACATATTGGTTATCAATGAAGGAAAAGAAAAATCAATAAGGAATGAACTTACATTAGTTTTAATGCCGCACATTGAGTGAATATTAATCCAACATCATAGCTGGCATGGGTAATGATATACAACCACCACTAATATTAGCTTGGAACTATTAATTTTAACTAAAAGTCAGCCATATTTTTAGCTCAGGTAAATGTCAAATGTGAAGAGTAGAATTTGTGCCATTCCTATGCATAAGATCACCATAAGAGATGTCAGTATATATAAGGTATCAAATAGAATTTATAGAAATGAATTGGGAACTAGAAAGAATGATCTCATACTTGTTGGACCTTTTGCTATTGTCCATGATCCATGATATATACATGGGATCCCTTTAAATCTATAATAAAAATGGATATTCACACATAAGCACATAGAAATCCGCCTTCCAATAATTAAAACCATGAAATATTTGTTTTGTTGTCTTCCCCAAGTGGCTACAAATTCGTTGCACCATTAATTCGAATTTTCTTCAACCTTGTACTTTGTGGACCCATTACTATAACAACTTGTTCACACATGAGCCATTATTTCAAAAGTAAATACATAATACACTAACTATCCCTAATGTAAAGCATAATTCAATGAAAATACTAAGAAATGTAATGGAAAATACTTTGAGCCTATATCTCACATATGAGCATAAAAATGGGCTAATATAAGGTTATGGGTAAATGAAAAGGGATTAAAAATAAGGAAAATAAGATGTCAAAAGATGATAATTTTGTGACTCGTCATCTCGCCCAAATTGAATGTGTTGCATGTCCTCATGCAACCATGTACCTCTGTATCAATCAAGTTGTAAGGACACATACTAAATGATGCCTTTTTTCAATGCATACCAACCAATATATATCATCATGCTTGACCATGTACCTTTGTATCAACCAATTTGTAAGGACAATACTGAATTATGCCTTCTTTTTTTTTTTTCAGTTCATACCAACCAATAATGTTGTGAATACCCTTGCAATTTCCTTTATTTTCCAACGGAAAATTATGCTGATGAAATGCAATAATTTCTTGCCCAATAACATTTTGAAATCACTTCAAATGATAGCTGACCCATTCCTCAAATTCTTCAACAACAATATCTTTAAGCGGTTATGCAACAATCTACTATAGGGATTCTACAACAATCTATTACAGGGATTCTGTAGCAACTAGAATTTTGCAACAATTTGTTACAAGCTTGATTTCGTAGAAATCTGCTACATGATTGAGTACGAGGTTGTTTCTGGAAACCATGTTTCTTGCAATTGTTATGAAGGTTTCCATAACATATATGTTCAACTGAAAATATACCTCAAACCCTTCTGATTGCTAAGAGACATGGATAAAAAAAAAATCTTCCATCCTTATGAATGTATGGACTCAAAGTATTAGATTCACGTGTAACTAATAATAGCTTTGTAGATGTGAACCAATATATGCTTCAGTAAACTATGGAAATGAATCAAAGAACTCATATCTCTAAATGATTTCTTCCCTGTTGTATGACAACATATTTTTATTTTCCAGTAGTTTCTTTGGAATGGAGATGGTACTCTCTTTTAGACATAAGGTTGCTTGAAATAAATATTTAAATATAGATCCACTTGAGGATAAGATAATCTCAAGTGGTTAGAACAAATATATAAATATAGATCCACTTGAAGATAATATATTCTCAAATGGTAGCAAAAAATATCTAAATATAGATACACTTGAGAATATCCTCAAATGATTAAAACAAATATCTAAATATAGATCCACTTGAGGATATAATATTCTCAAGTGATTACAACAATTCATAATTAGTTCCAAGATTCATGTTAACTCTCTGCATATTTTGGAATGCCACTACTTATCAAATTCGAAATAAGTCACGTGGGTTACAATAATTTGATCAAAATATGTTTAAAATAGTTAATAATGGTATTGGGCTCCCTAGATCCATGATATATACATGGGATATCTTTAAATCTATAATAAAAATGGATAAGCACACTTGGGCACATAGAAATATTTCTTCCAATAATTAATACCATGAAATATATGTTTTGTTGTCTTCCCCAAGTGGCTACATGATTGGTGGTGGTCGATTCCCTCCTCCATTTCATATTAAATCTTCAACACATGGATCTACAAATGTTCAGTACCATTAATTCAATTTTTCTTCAACCTTGTACTTTGTGGACCCATTCCTATAACAATTTGTTCACACATGAGCCATTATTTCAAAAGTACATACATAATACACTAATTATAACTAATGTTAATTATAATTCAATGAAAATACTAAGAAATGTAATGGAAAATACTTTGAGCCTAGATCTCACATATGAGCATAA
Source organism: Picea sitchensis (assembly GCA_010110895.2). NCBI lineage: Eukaryota > Viridiplantae > Streptophyta > Pinopsida > Pinales > Pinaceae > Picea > Picea sitchensis. Next base: position 27,507 of record SNQJ01S0036521.1, read on the forward strand.
AAATGGGATAATATAAGGTTGCGGGTAAATGAAAAGGGATTAAAAATAAGGAAAAATAAGATGTCAAAAGATGATAATTTTGCAACTCATCATCTCCCCCAAACTGAATATGTTGCATGTCCTCATGCAACCATGTACCTCTGTATCAATCAAGTTGTAAGGACACATACTAAATGATGCCTTTTTTTTCAATGCATACCAACCAATATATATCCTCATGCTTGACCATGCACCTTTGTATCAATGAAGTTGTAAGGACAATATTGAATGATGGCTTCTTCTTTTTTTAGTGCATACCAACCAATAATGTCATCAATACCGTTGCAATTTCCTTTATTGTCCAATGAAAAATTATGTTGATAAAATGCATCAATTTCTTGCTCAATCACATTTTGAAATCACTTGAAATGATACTTGACCCATTCCTCAAATTCTTCAACAACAACATATTTAAGTGGTTCTACGACAATGTACTATAGGGATTCTACAACAATCTGTTACATGGATTCTATAGCAACTGCAATTCTACATCAATTTGTTATAAGCCTGATTATGTAGAAAACTACTACAAGATTGACTATGAGGTTGTTGTTGGAAACCTTGTTTCTTTCAATTGTTATAAACGTTTCCATAACATATATGTTCAACTCAAAATATACCTCAACCCCTTCTTATTGCTAGGAGACCTCAAAACAATTATTTTCTTCCATCCTTAAGAATGTATGGACTCGATGTATTAGATTCAGATGTAACTCATAATAGCTTTGAAGATGTGAACCAATATATGCATCATTGAACTATGAAAATGAATCAAAGAACTCTCATCTCTAAATGATTTCTTCCTTGTTGTATGACAACATATTTTTCTTTTCCAGTAGTTTCTTTGGCTTATCCATGTTAGCTATTTTTTCTGTTGTTGTCTCTTGTGGAGCAACAACAATGTCATCTTCCACTCTTACTATTGGTTCTTTTGTAGCAACAACAAGGCCTTCTATTTTTGGTTCTTGTGGAGCAACAATAGGGCTTCCTAATGTTGGTTCTTGTGTAGTAGTATCAATGCTTGATGTTATTTTTCATAAGTTAAGGATAAGCAAAAATTAATATCGATAAGATGGTTAAGGCATGTCCATTGGAGATGAATGACTATGCACAAAGGCTGATTTGAATATTATACCTTTGGGATCGTATGATTTCCTCATTGGTATGTATTGGTTGGATGAGCACCATGATGTCCTGGATTGTTACAATAAGGCATTTACTTGTCTGGATGAACAATTAAACTTGATATCAGTTCAAGTAATTCCAAGAGTTATGACCATTAGAGAAATTTCAACATTGCAGCTGAAGAAAATCTACAGGAAAGGATGTCAAGTATTCACAGCGCACAAGGAAGAGGAACCTAAGGATAAAGTGTCGAGTGTGGAATACTACGTAGTACTGAAAGAGTATGAGGATTTATTTAAAGAGATACAGGGGTTTCCTTCGAAAAGAGATATCGACTTCTCTATTAATTTGATGCTGAGAGCAACACCTGTATCCAAGACTCCTTACAGGATGAGGACACCAAAAATGAAGGAGTTGCAGATGCAACTTGAAGAGTTTCTGAAGAAGGGATATATATGCTCAAGTGTGTAGACTTGGGGTGCGAAATTTTTGTTCAT
>SNQJ01S0036521.1:37904-52020 GCA_010110895.2 Picea sitchensis
TTCAAACTTGGTTGTCCAAACAATTACTTCAGACCGCAATGGTATGTTCTTAGCTAAAATCTTTTACCCATGAGATAATGTCGCCACATCTTCAAAACATGTACTATAGCTTCCAATTCTAAGTCATGTGTACCATAGAGTCTTTCATGCTCTTTCAACTTCCCTGACTCGTAGCATACCACATGCCCATTCTTAATTAGGACTCCCACGAGTCCTCCCTTGCATGCATCCATGCACACAATGAAGTTTGCATCTGGATACGTAATTCTCAAAATTGGCGCACTTGTGAACAAGTTCTTCAAGTGATGAAAATTGCTTGCGTAATCTAGAGTCCATTCAAATCGCAAACCTTTCTTTTGCAAAGATGTGATTGGATGTACAATCTATGAAAATCCTTCAATAAACCTTTTGTATTACTCTGCCACTCCCATAAAGGACCTCACTTATGCTATATTTATTGGCGTTGGTCATTCTTCAATGGATTTTATCTTCATTGGGTCCATGACCATTCCTTATTCTGAAATAATATGACCCAAGTATTGAATCTGTCTCTAGAAAAATGAACACTTTCTCAGATTTGCATAAATCTGGTGCTCCCTCAATACCTGCAACACCATCCTTAAGTGTTTCTCATGCTCTTCCTCAGATTTTGACTAAATAAGAATTTCATCCAAAAATACAATGAAAAACTTATTTAAATACTCTCTGAAAACTCCATTCATTAAGAACATGAAAACAATTGGTGAATTTGACAACCAAAATGGAACCACTGTGAAATCATAGTGAACATACCTTGTTCTGAAGGTAGTCCTACTAATTTCTTCCTCTTTTATTCTTATTTGGTTATATCCATATCTGAGATCTATCTTGGAAAACATTTGTCTGCCTCTCAGTTGATCAAACAAGCCATCCATCCTTGGCAAAGGATACTTGTTCTTTATTGTTACTTTGTTCAACTGTTTGAAGTCGATGTAAAGTCTTACTGTACCATCCTTCTTCTTGATGAACAAAAATTTCGCACCCCAAGTCTACACACTTGAGCATATATATCCCTTCTTCAGAAACTCTTCAAGTTGCATCTGCAACTCCTTCATTTTTGGTGTCCTCATCCTGTAAGGAGTCTTGGATACAGGTGTTGCTCTCAGCATCAAATTAATAGAGAAGTCGATATCTCTTTTCGAAGGAAACCCCTGTATCTCTTTAAATAAATCCTCATACTCTTTCAGTACTACGTAGTATTCCACACTCGACACTTTATCCTTAGGTTCCTCTTCCTTGTGCGCTGTGAATACTTGACATCCTTTCCTGTAGATTTTCTTCAGCTGCAATGTTGAAATTTCTCTAATGGTCATAACTCTTGGAATTACTTGAACTGATATCAAGTTTAATTGTTCATCCAGACAAGTAAATGCCTTATTGTAACAATCCAGGACATCATGGTGCTCATCCAACCAATACATACCAATGAGGCAATCATACGATCCCAAAGGTATAATATTCAAATCAGCCTTTGTGCATAGTCATTCATCTCCAATGGACATGCCTTAACCATCTTATCGATATTAATTTTTGTTCCTATAGCTAACTACACTAACCAAGGTTTCCCAATCTTGCCTCTCGACAGATGGAATCTTTCCACCATTTTAGGATCTAGATAACTATGACTAGCTCTTGAGTCAATTAAAATAGCAATAGGTTGGTCATTAATATTACCTTCCACCTCAATCATGTATGACTGAAACTCAACCTACTTGTTATCTACCATGACATAAATCCTTGGAACATTTCTACCCATGTCTTCCACTATCGCAGCTTGTTGTACATTGTGTGTAGTCCTTGCTTTATCACCTCTTTGAGGGCAATCTTTGCACATGTTATTTCTGCCACAACCCCAACACTGCATAGGTTGCTGCCATGAATTTTGTCCCATTATCTCTGACATTCTAGGATCCTGAAGAGTCCTCCGTCCTTGCGCATTATTTCTGAAAAAATGGTGGCTTAGCTCCCTTCTTCCTTTGTTCCACCTTACTTTTCATCTTGTCTTCCCAAGCCTTTTGGAAAGTCAGTCTTCCCCTTTGTTTCTCATAAAGAGACTTAGCACACCTTATGGTTTCTTCCAACATCTTAGGGTCATCATACTATATATTGTCACTGATAAATGATGGAAACCCACTCACATATCTCTTAATATTCACCTATTCATCCTTGATAAAAGGCACATAATTCAGTATTTCTAAAAATATTCTTTTGTACTCGTCAATCGTCATACTCCCAAGCTTGAGTTCGAAGAACTCTTTCATTTCCCTGTCATAGTACTGCTTGGTTAAGTATTTCTTTTGGAAATACCTATTGAACTCTCTCCAGGTCACTTTCTTCTCATAAATGTGCTACACTTGCACACATTGATCCCACCACATTGATGCCTTTCCCTTTAGCTGATAGATAGAAATTCTCCCTTCTGCTTGCGCAGAATAGTTGTGCAGCTGGAAGTACTTTCTCATACCCAACAACCATGTCTCTACATCCTCATCCTTTTTGTGCTCACTGTCAAAGATAGGAGGCTTGATCTTATTCATTTCTCCCTGTATCTCATCCACTTTAGTCCTTCTCTTATTTTTTTTGATAGGAGATGGACTTGAACTATTATGTGTCTTCCTGAAAGAATGCTTACCAACACTTCTTTCTTCTGTTAATTTCTCATCACGAGACTTGCGCCTTCTTGATCTACTCGTTTTTGTCTCCTTATCCATCTTCTCTTCTATTTTTTCCAAGCTCTGCATCAATTTCACATTAAATTCATCTTGTTGTGCCTTGGCTCTCATAAGCCTTTTCTTACATGCCTTATAAATTTTTACATCTTTCTACAATACTTTTACAGTTTCTACCAAGTTCATGCACTCCCCCTTGGATTCTGTACCATCAACACCCAAACCAACACACATATCCCCGACTTCATCATCAGGACTGTAATTCCTCTGTGCGTCTTGCATGCTTTTAACCTTCTTCACTGACGTTGTCTTGCTCTAATCGTTGATAATTCGACAAAATGTGCAGGAAATTAAGATTTATTAGATGATTTCATGCAACAACCACATGAAAACTTTGTACCAAATTGTCATAATCCTTCCCTTGGATTTCTTGGATTATTTTAACATTCCAAACTCTAGTGCGCAAACTCGTGCATCACTATTCTTCCACGCATCACAACTATATACCACACACCAATGGTTTTCCATGCAAATTAACTCTGCACTACGCCACACCAATTCTTAGCGCACACATCTATTCATGCTGGCCTCTGACCCATACAAGTCTAGTGTTGAATCAATAGCTTTGATACCAATTTGTAACATCCCCAACCACCCAAGCTGGACATGCTACTACATAAAACACTTTGACAAAGCTCTGATACCAATTTGTAATGTACCTCGTCACCCATACTGGTCCACGTCACTCAATTGCAACTTCAAGAGCACTAATTCAACTAAACTATAACATTCCCAACATACCACTGGCCAATGTTACTATAGAAGTACACTGCACAGAATCTAATTTAAACACAATCTACACATTATCTCTTGGAGTAACCCGCTCAGCCCGAACTTGAGTCACGCCACACAACTTATAACAATGGAAGAAACACTCTCTTTTCAATACAAGCTTGAGCAGCGAAAATAACTCAAAACCGCACACACCAATTATGCGCACTAGCATTTAGATCCCATAGCGCAATTGCATGCACAACCATCTAGGTGTCATGCATCAACTCAAATTTCACTGGGCGTAAAATCTAATTTCTCTATCCGCACAGAACAATTCCAGTCTCTTAGTGCACACATGCTACCTTCCTACGCACTCGGCCACTCAATCCTTTTCTTTTCGACTCATAACCAAAATTACCTAGATAACTTAACAAGAAAGACTAACCAAATTGGTCATATCCATGCACAACTATGATTACAGGCTATAATCATTACACTTACATGAGCATGCAACAATTAACAAAATAACAACAAATACTTATCTACAACACATACAAGAATTTAACCCATGTCAAAAATAGACAAAAATGCACATAGTAACCAAGACCAGTACATAAGGAACACTTATCTTAAATGAAAGTCACCAACTATATCCTTGACTTAGATGTTCCTCCCAACCATAGATGATGTTGCTCATAAGGTTTTAACAACAATTCACCCCCGAGATGGGGCACAAATCCACCAGGGAAAAAGGGTTCCTAGCGACAACCTATGGTATGAAACTCAATAGAATTACTCACTCCCAGGTGCCCACTATTGCATCTATAACAAAATCCCTCATTGCCCATGCACCAGTGACACCCAAGGAAGTGTGCCCCTTCTCTACTCAACAATCCTTCAGTTGCCCCACTTCCCTTCCCAGGGTTACCGGTAATAAGTCGGACATGAAGTTTCTAAGCCCTGTGGCTAATGCTCAACGCACCCAGGAACAACTCTCAACAAAACCCTCACCTGCAGAGTATGCCCATGGGTCTGGAAACCACTCCATAACAACCAATCTCTCACCCAGAGAGACTATTCACGGTCTATCAACCTGACTTTTGGACAATGAAACTCTGGATGTAGCCCCATAACTCCTTACAAGCTTCTCATTGTAGATAAGGTAATAATCATATCTTCCATACAGTCTAACCCCCTTCTACACACGATATCTTGCAACATGAATTCCTTTCCTTGAACCCCAGATCATCTCCCATGCAAATAATCATCCTCCCCAAAATACACTAAGGCCAACAATATATATTGCATGCCTTCTAATTGACACTTGTCATCTTCAAAAGCATCTTTTAAGCCACTTGGTGACTTGTTCCCTACCCTCGAGAAGTTAGGATAAAATAATATATCCACCTACTACTTTTTCAGAAATATTATTAAATATTCCCCCCTTTTCCATTTTTTAGTGGAGTAGGCCCCCCATCTCTTTTCATTTCAGTCAGTCAGCGTGTAGTGATGCAATATTATATTAATAATCATGATTAAATTTACATGGATAGGCGCACTAGCCTATCTACGTCTAGGCTGACCAACCTCATAATCACATAGGCTCTCTAGCCTCCATACATATCCATTCATTCCCATGCACTAACCCAAGTGTGTGCAACATAGTGCAATATGCGAACTTACCCAGGTGCGCACAACACACGAAAATGTGTGCACCTTGTCTTGATACCACTTCTCTGCACACTACTATGATGTGCGCAACATCATAACCTAATACCAATGGCTCACCAGCCTAAATGTATATTACATTTACACTTGGTTTCAATGGCTCACCAGCCTATATGTATAGTTACAAATGGTTTCATATCATAGACACTACACCTCCCCTCCCTCATCATTGAACCTTATGATTTCCCCAAAGCTAATATATCTTTTGGCACATGCCCCACGTCATCTCCACGAGTCCCACTCTCCATTTGGCATACATCTTCCCTCTCTCACATGTCACCATTTAAAGTCCCTCACTCTTGAATGCAGGTCGCATGTGGCATTCTCATTCCCCTTGTCGTCACCTCGGGAGGCACATCCCCTCTCAACAATAATCTCTCCTCGACTTGCATGAGAAACAATCTATGGACTCTGGTTCATAACTCCCAATACCAATACTTTTCTTCCTCATTACAGGTACTTTAGCAGATCCCCACGTGTGTTTTCATGGGCATCATTCCCAGGTTATTATATATTGTTGTTATCCATAAGATGGGTGCATAAAGCTCTTCATATTCTGGTTTCTCTTCTTCCTATCCTATTTGGCTCTCTCTTCACACTCACAAAAGGTTTCCCCCATCTACTCTACCTCTGTTAGCACCATGTGGCATAGGATCCAACCCATATTCCATTGTAGCAACTGTGAATTGGAGGCAATGAAGGGAAAAGTGAAGCTACAACAACAAGAGCTTGTTTCCCAACGAGAGTCTCAAACTCAACTGGAGAAAAAAATACATGATAGAGAAGACAAACGAGACAAGGAATTGACTATTGTCCTAAGAAAAGTTAACTAACACACTAATTAAATTTGATCTATGGGCAAGGAAATTCATGGAAGTTATCCTGGAAATCTTGTGCAGTGCGAAGCAATCCCTTCAGAAGGATCCCATGCCTCCTGTGAAGTAATGCAGGCATTGAACCCACAACTAGTGCTCAAGAATTAGGAAGACTCCCAAGAAATAATGGATACTAATTTGAAACTCCACTAAACCAGGTGGATGAAATGTAAGTTTTTCTATATTCTCTTTTCTTATGTCAGAATACAAACATGGCAGGAAGGTATATTTTTTATAAACAAAAATTGAAATACATTAGTCAGATGAGAATGAACATTCCTTTTGTTTTGATGAACACTCCTAGATAGACTGATTTGTTTTTATCTTCGGGCTAGTTTAGCTCTGCTACAACCCCTTTTATAATACAAACTAATTGTTTTTGTTAATAATAATAATTAATAGACTATTATAAATACAAACTTGAAATTGTAGAAAAATAACTACCTAGTACCAATTCCAATAAACCCTTTCCATTGAAATATAAATGTTAGATTGAATGTATAGTATTGTAGATTTATAATTTTTGTGAATGAGTTCATCTTACTCATTTTTACTCTCTACAAATTTTATGAAAATAATCATTTGATAATATTTTTTTATTGAACTCTCTCTATTTATTTATTTTTTAATAAAAACAAATGACAATAAACTCACAATTTAAAAACACAAAAAATCATTTACAATCTCAAGTATGACCACCCATACCTATTTAGCAATTGATTTTATAATTTGATTAATTATCAAACAAATACTTATAAAATATAATTTACAAGAATTATCATAAGATGGTTTCTTGATTTATTGATTCTTTGACTTGTGAGTTCAACTCCTTGTTTGTGTCAAATTGTCGATATTAGATAGTCTACTGGTTGACCGCCATACAAACTCCAATGGGTACTCTCCTTCTCCAAGGACCCTTGAGCCGCAATAGGGTTATATGAAATGTATTACTATAGCAAAAAGAAAGAATATTAAAGTTGTTAAGATGGAGAAGAAATCTCCACTTTACAACACTCTTGAATAGACCAAAGTCTTCAACAATCACCAATGGAAAGTTAAGTAATACGAAAACCATCCAACATTAGGGTGAAAAAAGTGTATCTCTCTTAGCTCAAGCTTTTGTTTTAAAGGCTATGTGGATTAAGCCACTTGCCTACCTCATGGAAAAACATAATTTTCTAAATTACTAATTAACTGTTATTTAGACACCCATGTGTCTCTTATATGCATAAGTTCACAAGTAATACTTATTTAAAAATATAAAATAATGAATTATCCTCACCCAACTTCCACATTTCTTATTTTCACTCTTAGGTGTTCCCTTGATCTCCTCATCATTTCCTATTTGATTGGGTGTACATGGAGTTACTACTTTAGTTATTTAATAACTCTCTTTAACTTCTGCTTTTCTTTTTCCACGCTTCTATTTGAGTTCAAACTCTTGTTCCTCTTTCTTCTCTTTGATTTGTAGGTTCATTAGTAATTAGTTTTAGTTAATTAATAATTACTTTATTTCACTTCATGCACATTTATATAATGTATTTTTTTCTTAACAACTTTTAATTAACTAAATCATTTCTCTTGTTATAATATACTAAATAATCTATATTCTCATTCATACCACTATCCATTTAATTAACTTCTCCCTTTATGTTAAAATGCATAAACTATATGATCATTTTTCTCATATTAAACAAAATATGCATACTAAGGCAATCATATTTTATATTCTTGAATCAATATTCTTTCACTATATACCCGGTCATTTATAACCAATACCAAGGGTATCATGCTTCTTCATGCCTTTTAAGAGTTATCTTTTAGTAAGTACCAAGGGTGCCATGCTTATGCATGCCCTTCAAGCATTCAACTTTCTTGGTAGGGGAAATTGTTCAACTATTGAGATACAATTAACTCAAATTTTATCTCCCTTGTTGAGAAAATAATGGTCATTGAAGAATAAGGTTATCACCTTATTGTGTGTCTCTTAGCTAAACCTCATGAAAGACTAAATCTATGACAGGCCATCATGACAACGTGTCAACCCTAAGTAAAATCATTAATAGTTTTTCAACCCAGGTCACGAAAAAATATTGATAGGTGGAAACATGAATAATTTTCCTCCCTTCCTAGTGATACTCTATACACTTTCATACAACCCCATTACCCATATATGGACTAATCAACAATCATGTTCCCTATTCCCGCACACACTTCAATCAATGCATCAAATAATTCCATAATCAAAATCAAACTATAGCATTAACCATTTAACATGTTATAATATCCCGACTCAAGCCATAGTCCAATATAATGTCGACGCAATCCCACATCAATATACACTTGCAGTTTCTTGTCACACTACAAAAATTGTTAGTAGCATTTGTAAGTTAATGTATCCAACATTTTCATTTTAATGTGTCATAACCATAAGAATCGACAATATCAATTGTGTCATATCAATGCACATTTAATTCATCCATGTTATCCTATAAACATTTAAATAAACCCATTCAAAATCATCACTTAAATAAAATAAAATAATCAAAGAGTTTGAGTTTCATCATCATAACACCAGTCAATAAACTATGTCACTTTGTAAAAACAATCCTCTCAAATAATAAGATTCAATCTATCTAAAATAGTCAAAGCAAATGGGGCACTACATACACCCCCTATTTAAAAAAATTTGTTTGAAGTTCTAAAATAAATATGGTAACTATTGACACATATTAATTTCACCCTCCCAAGTAGTAGAACTGGGACTATAGCTATTCCATTGGACCTTTACCTAATCTATCAAGCCATGCCGAAGTTGTTGAGTGCACCAATCCAAAATGTGGATGGGTTCAACCATCGATTCCTTGTCATCTCACATCTGTAAATAACCCAAATCAATCATACAAGCAGGATATGAAATATAATGATGTAACACAGATACATGAAAATAATCATGCATATAATCTAATGATGATGGAAATGCATTATGATAAGTAATCGATCCCTTTCTTTCTAGAATTTCTAACGGTCCTACATATCATGGTGAAAAATTAGCTCCTTTGCCAAACTTAATTGATATCTTTTGTGGTCTCACTCACAAGAATAACTTATCCCCAACTTTGTAATTTATATGAACTCTATGTTCATTTACATAACTCATTTTCTTGTGTTGTGCTTCCTTCAATCTTCACTTAATCATTTTCATTTTTTCTTCCATTTCTTGGCTTAATTCCAATCCAACTATGACTCTATCCTCTAGTCTATCCCAATTAACATGTGTCCTACATGGTCTACCATACAGAATTTGAACGGTGCCATCATAATCAAACTTTGATAACTATTACTATATGAAAATTCAACAAGAGGTAAGAACTCTTCTCAACATTTTGTTGATCTATCACACACATATGTAACATATTTTCTAATATTTGATTTATTCTTTCGGTATATACATTAGTCTCTGAGTGGTATGTTGTATTTAAATTAATTTTCATTCCCAATGCTTCTTGAAAACTCGTCCAAAATATTCCCATAAATACCAAGCCTCTATTTGAGATTATCCTCTTTGGAATTCCATGTAATCTTACTATCTCATTGATGAACACCCTTGCAATATCTTGCTTGATAAGTAGTCTTTACTAGGATAAAGTGTGCAATTTTGGTCAAAGTGTCTACTACCACAAATATAGAATCATGTCTCCTCAATGTATTAGGTAATCCAACAATGAAATCCATTGAAATCACTTCCCATTTTGATTTAGGTATCACACGTGGCTGCAACTATCCTCCCAGGTGCAAATGTTCAACCTTCACTTGTTGACGCTCAAGACATCTAGGTACAACATTAACCATATTCTTCTTCATTCCCTTCCAAAAGAATAACATTTTTAGGTCAAAATTCATCCTCTTGACTCTTGGATGAGCCATATAAAATGGTTTTGCACTTCTTTTAATATAAAATTGTGAATTTCATTGTTTAGCGGTATATAAATTCTTCCACAAAATCGTAGTAAAACATCATCATCAAGGCATATCCTTCATATTTTATTTTTTTCATCATTGTATTCTCTAACTCCCGTTTAAATTGTTTGTACCATTCATCTTCTAATTGTAACTTCAATATATTTTCTTGTAAACTCATCTTTAATGGAAAAATTGAGAAAACACGTGGCCTACGAATTAAAGCATTTTCCACTCTATTTACTATTCCTTTAATGTAAGATATATTGAAATCATACTTGCTTAGTAATTCTGACCACCTCCTTTGTTTATTAGGCACTAGCTTTCCATGTTAGGCCCCTTCCTTCATATGACCTCGGGTTGTTCCTAGGCCCCAACTTAGAGGGAGCTTCAGAGCTTCGAGCTCCGGGTGTTCTCGACACACCTGACTCCAAATATTCCTAACTCTGAACTCGCGAACACCCACGAACCAGATCTATGGTCCACACTTCTTTCACAACCGATGACTGAGATTTACTTTGGGACTTCAGTGTTCGGGAGTCTCAATGCTCCGAACACCTATTTCTTTTTAAGTTCTCCTTACCCAGAGATACAGATCGAGCGCCATGTGTTTTCCTCGATCAACGGTCAATATTCGTCCTTTTCCCCGCTTCGAGCGACTTGCATTCAACACTCCTTTGCGTTATTTCTTCCGGAGTACCAATCCTCCGAAGTAATGGATCTCACACCACACGTCCTATTCCAATGGATGGTTCTGATGAACTCTGGCGCTCTGTCCTTTAGGAGTTCTCGTGCCTTTATTCTTCAATTCCTCCAGAGTGGAATTCTCTCGGAATAAATGTCTAGCCCCCACGTGTTCTGACAACGTATGGCTAGGATGATTCCTTACCTTTGGAGCTTCGGACAAATTCTGGTCAACGCTCCACTTCCTTTCCTCTGGATTTCTCACTTTCGGACTCTGCGATCTGCTGACGCGTGTCCCTCTCAAATCGACGGTTGCGATTTACTTCAGCAGTTTGGGCTTTGTGAGTTCTTAAATCGCGCAACCCCACTTTCCTCTGAAGTGGTTATCTTCCGAAATGGAAGATATGTTGACACTTGTCCTCAAGTGACGAATGGATCGGATGAACTCTAGCTCTTCGGCCTTTAGGATTTCATGTTCAACACACTCCTCTTTTCTCTCGGAGTTGGTCATCATCGGGCTGACCACAGCCTAAATCTGACGGTCTGAGGGTATCTACGTGATCCCAGAGATGTACGGCTTGTAAATTATGTTCAAGGGTCCCCTGGGTCCCATTGTTGTGCTACTCTGAGAGGAACACCTGGAAACACCATCACTCGACACATGGGCCCCCACATGATCTCAACGTAATACACGTGTCCCGAAGATCAAACGCTTGTGAGGGATCCCAAAGGATCCTTAGATCCACGATCCACATTAAATTTGGGACTTCGGGGGTTTATGTGTGACCAAACCTCTGGCCTCCCGAAGTGTTCAATGTTAGGCTAACTATATCGTAGATCTGATGGTTGGGGTAGTTCTCGGGCATCCTCAAATCTACAGCCCAAATTAACTTCGGGACTTCAGGGGTTTTGGTGTTACCAAACCTCTATCCTCCCGAAGTGGTCAAATCTAGGCTGACTATATTGTAGATCTGACGGATGGGATAGTTCCCCAACATCCTCAGATCTACGGCCCAGATTAACTTCGAGACTTTAGGACTTCGGGGGATTCACCTCTGTTATGGTGAATATGCTCAATTCGTCAGACTTGAGAAGTTATAAGGGCTCTAAGGGCTAACACCTGTGTTCCTTCTCTAGATCCGACGATCTTGAAGAAGTTCGGCTTCTCCCGAACTAATCTCATCCATTCGTCTTCCAAACGAAAGGATCTCTCCTTTTGGGACTTAAGTCTCTCTATCCTACCTGATCTTTGTCATCTCCTTAAGTACTTAGGTATTTTGCGCTAATTCTCATGAAATTAACACTTAGAGAAATCCTTTGTGCACCCCTTGCGCTCATTTATCAACTCTAGAATTAAAGGGGGGTTCTCGATCTCTGCCCTCCTTACAAAGACTCTGTGCATACATGCACTACCTCTCCTGAGCTTAACTGACTCCTTCCTTCAGAACGAATGGGAGTGTCGGCATGCACACGTGAGGCTATGCCCAAAGTCAACAAATTCATAGTTCATTTATTTTAACTTGAGCCACTACAGGGCTTAGGAATTTACATTTACAGGCCAGAGAATTCCTTATTTTCCTAAATACACAATTAGGCAGAAGTGAAGGGATCTAGTATAACCATTAATAAAACATGCCCATCCCTGCAACATTCATAGGATATCCATCTTTAATTTACAATTACCTCTTAAATACATAGGATATGAGAATACTTATCTATTACAGGTTGTAGCCAACTAACTGACTGTGGATGTTCATCCTTCCACCCAACCATAGGCTCAAAGGCATTCATTCTTAGCGCTCTGTCCACCCCCATGCCAAGCCATGATATGACTAGGGAATTTATGCCAATTCTCAATGATCCTTTCTCCTTCACATCTTCCACGAGGTTTATCAGGTGCTTCCTTAGCATCAATCTCGCGGCCTACTGCTCCTACTGCTCAGGTCCTATTTTCTGCAAACTCTCCGAGGTTTCTCTTTTTTTCACAGCCTCTACGAGGTTTATCAAATGCTTCCTTAGCATCAATCTTGTGGCATTCATCTCATTCTCCGTTGGAGTCTTCCTCACATTCTCCACTCTTCTCTTTTTATTCTCTTGTGAGCCTTACACGCACATCCCTCCTATCTTGTTTCCTATTGTCAGAACGAAACCCAAGTTAGTCTGGGTCTGTCGGACCTTGTGGTACTTAGAGCTGACCTTCTGCAACTAGACCATTCTTCCATTCATGGGGGTGGTTGAGGGTTCAACCACCGGTCATTTTCTTATTAATTGTTCTCTTATCGTTTTCACATTCTTTCCTCTAGTGATACCATGGCTAGTACTTTCAAGGCTTCACCCCCACAACCAGTTATTGGAAATTAAACAATAATACATTTACACTGTTCCCATTCCATAGCATGATAATCTTAATTAATTATTAATTACAAGTTGGGGGAAACATGGGTGTTACAATTCCCTCCCCCTTAAAAGGAACACTGTCCTCGGTGTTCTTTCTCAGTAACACCTGTCATGATTTTCTCATTCAACAACTTCAGAAGTATTGACCTTCTTTCTTGGTTAGGTCCTTTTTCAGACTCTTAATATTCATAATCTACCTTCAATAGTTCTTGGACAACAAGCACATTAATCATAGTCTCATGCGTAAACATTTTATTGTTGCATATAATTTCTAGGAAAATTTTCATAATCTAGCACAATACTTATCTGTGTAGTTTGTGGATTTATATCCACGTGGTTGTATTATTATCAAGGCTCACTATATTTCATTTACATACCCATTGTGTGCATGATCCCAATCAATAGTTTACAAGAACTATCAGAGTCTCCTCTTCCTTGCATTCACTCACCCTCCAGGCCCAAGCTCAGGCATCCCCTTCTCTGTTATATAGTTCTTCAGGTGATCCATCTTACCTTGCCAAGGTTTTCTCTCACAGGAATAATCCTAGAGGCTTTATCGAGCCTTACAGTCGAGGCATCCCTCAGACTTGTTGTGTCGAGGAGCTCCTTCGGCTTGTGTTACCTCAACATAACATATTCCAGGCGATCATGGCTTACCACGGGGTTCTCATGGCTCAGCAATGGCCTCCTTCATTATTTTCAACTGGATAGATTTCATCCGTCCTTTCTGGACATATCTTTTCTTCTCACCTGTATCACAGGTATACAGAATTCATGATACATCATCACAATTCTAAATTTCATAATTTTATTGCAAATTTGTCACCCACATATTTTCCAATTTCTTCATTTATTTTCATATCTGTTCCGCACGGAACCAAATTCACAAGCATGGGACTTTCCTCCCTATAGCATTTTATCTCAATAGACAATCGGTCTTCCTTATGGGCTTACAACATTTCCATATCCAAGACTCTTTCTTCCTACAAG
>SNQJ01S0036521.1:60064-83672 GCA_010110895.2 Picea sitchensis
CTCTCTCATTTCCATGACAACCTTTCTGAGATCTTCATCTTCTGCAGGAACATGTTCATGACTCTCTTCATGAGCCATACTTGGTGAATGCCTCCTTGAAACTTGCGGTGATGGAATATGCTTCCGCCTTGAAGGATGAGAACTTGTCTCTACAAGTTAACCTTCTCCTCTTGTGAGTTTCAACCTTGTGAGCATCAGAAAACAAAACACTTGCAAATAATCAAGTCTTCAAAAACCTAGTGCTCTAATACCAACTTGATCTAAAAATGAAGAAGACTTGTATTCTTGAAAATATTTGCAAGTTAAATTTTATGTGTTAAAAGAAAATGGATCAACTTTGCAAACACATCTTTAATAGGATTTACTCATTCAAGATGCATATAAACAACATCATAATCAATGAACAGAAAACACATAACACAAGAAATGATAAAGGAGTTCACCCCTCTCTTGGGCTACATCTCCTGGTCCAGTTTCCAATGGATCATTAGTATTATTTGCTCAAAGTTCTCAAAAATGTGCTTTACAATGCTCAAAATGACCGATATACTTCTCCAATGGCTTCAGAACGTCCAAAAACCCCTAGCTAGGCTTTTTCGGCACCTCGTTTGGCCAAAAAATGAAGAAGATAGGCTTCCTTGAAGTCTCCCCTTCAAGCTTGATGTCTCTGCATCTACAAAACGCACCTCCTCTGGCTCAACCTAGCCCACACACAATTTAAAGCGTGAAAAATTGGAACCGGGCGCAACTGCACAACCGATCCAAATTGTTGAACTGTTTACGCGCTGGCCCTAACTACCAAGGCCCGTGCACACATGGCAGTCATATGACCGCGCGCCAACACAACAGGGCTAATGTTTAACAACCGTCGGAACCATATGTCAAACCCGTGCACATTGGTATAGTGGTCACATGGTATGCCAAACCGCAACATATAACAAACAGTTATAATATATGGTTACAGTGGTAACCACCGTAGCGCTGGTCGCATACAATAAAACACATGACCATGGGTCGGGGCTTAGCCCCAGCTCGCCCCACGCCCAAATGCACATTATAACAATGTTAAATATAATATTTGGAACATATATAACAAGGAACATGCATGGGCGCACCGGTTGAGCGGCCTTTCCCAAAGCTTTACCCTGCTCGGAGGTCACGGGGTCGACTCCTGCTGAGTGCAAAGGTTTTAACAAATAAACAAGTGACATGTGGCGGCCATTGATTGGGATACGTGTCGCATTCCCATTCACTGCCAACAAAACATGCCATATGCCAACTATCTGCCACGTCAGCATACAGTCTACCACATCATCGTCCGTACGGACTGTACAATCAACATCCCTTTTTTGCCTGTTTGCCACTTTGAACAGAATGTGATATCTCTCGCTCCCGACGTCCATTTGAACCCAAATGAGTTGCATTGGGTTCGCAACGACGAGGCCTACGTTCTCGTCCGATTTGAAGTGATTCCAAACACTTTGAATTTTTGAGCAAAATTTGATCCCTTGATCACTCAGCATGCAACTTCCTTATTGCACGCCCATCACTATCTATGATGGCCTCGACCTTGAGTTAACTTTAGTTGTTTACCAAATATTCCATAAGGAATATAAACATGCATCTTTGTCATACACCCAAATTATGTATCCATACATATTCTGGTTTTGTTAACTTACATCCATGATGTACTTAACCATATGCATAATCAAAAGTCTATGTGTATCTTCCATGAGTATATTTCACAGCCTACATACATCTCTATTCTAAAATTAGTCAACTCATGATTGTTCAAAATCATTCTCATGTGATCCTCAAGGCATAATCATTTGCCTCTTATCTTGAAAACATACCATCCTTGCTCATTTACTCTTTCATTTCTTTATACTCATCTTTCCTGAGGGAATGGAGCGCATTCCCCTTGAGCTATCATTCAAAACAGGACTTTCATGACTCTTTAAAAATGGATTCACCCATGCGTCTATGGTATTCACTTAATCTTGGCAAGTGCAATTATTTCCTTACATATCACTCATCAAGGAAGCCATATTGTGTCTTTAGTATACATATATCCTTACATCATACATGTGCATCACTTTCACATTTAATATCATTCATACCTAACTGGTATTACTATCAGGCTTCATATCAAGAAGCTTCACAATGCATTAAATCCATCCACTCAATCATAAACACACACGAATCTAACCAAACATTCATCATGCAAGCTTATTGCTTGCACCCTTTCCATGTCATGCATGCGCATGGGCATCTCATACTTCTAGATCCTCCTCAAAGGATATTGTTGCCATCCTTATGACAAGCCTCATAGGGACACTCAACATTGATTTTCCCTCTCAGTTGAGAGCTTGTAGTCATTCACATGACATCCACATGGAAGTTGAATCAGACATAGTCATAACTATGTTCCCTTTTGATATGATACATCTAGCAAGAAAACACTCTTGCCTCAACCTCCAACTTATAAATGCAATCTGGGAAATTATAACCATGCCCAAGGTAACAAAATCATCCAAACTAGCTTCCAACTATATCTGAATGGCCACCATCCACCATTGGATGTCAATCTGACCCATTGGGCTTCTAGAAGTGCCCCAACACTTCCTTTACCACATTCAGGATCAAAATTTAGTCAACCATGTTATCTTAATTTTAACAATTTAATGTCTAATACCATTTGGACTATTCCCTTTAGAGCTCAAATGCAATCTCAAATTATGTTACTTACTAAGTATCCCGGTTCATAAATCCATAGTATGTTTAGGTCAAGATTGGTCTTGACCATTACACCTAGAATCCTTCCTTCTATTAAGAAACAGTCAGGGACGAAATCCACTCTCCTCCTCCCATACGAACTCTGGCAGATTATTTTCCTATCCACCAATCAAGGGAGGATGTTGTGATTTCTCACTCAATCACTCTATGTTTCCACAACTCTGTTTATCATCTTGATTAGAAAAACCCTATCCAACAATTCTTGTACCCAGAAACAAAATTCATTTCTCAGACCACTTTGAAACCCGAGAGTTGTGCAAGCTCTCCCTTTTCAAGGAATGGTCACCAGACTCATTCCTCTAATCGTGAGGGGTTATACACCTATAATAGGTTTAACCCTTCGTTAAATTATTAATCATTACTGCTACGTATCCTTTCCATCTGTTCACATTGTTGTTTTAGTTTAAATATTAGTGTTCTTCAACATAATCCCATTCCTATAGGATCGACTATCATTTGCCAAGAAATGCTAGGCTCCCTTTGTCATAGACTAGCATGATTCAATATCGTTGGTTAAAATCCAAACTATATTTTAAAATCTGCATCCTTCTATTCAAGGAACTTATGCAAATGATTTATGTTTGGCAGTAATATTCTCCACAAGCTCATCATAGCCTTGGTAACCAAATCTTATGACTGTACAACAACACGTACAATTGCACAGTGAAGTCAACTTCTTTATTTGGGAACATTAGCAACATACAGTGCCAATTTCTAAAAAATCTATCAACAATAAAGGATCTCATTCCTCTCTTCAGTAGAGGTTTTCTAAGCCTATTAGGAATGAGGTAAGATAGGGCGTTACCCCTTAAAGTCCTCCAGAAATATTTTCATACGACTCATGCATGAACCCAAGAAGGCCAAGTGTTGTTGTCGTGCTCTGATACCAATTTGTAATACTCCCACCCCCAAGGTTCTCTTTTAATGGGTGAGGCATCAAAAATTTTGTTTCCCTTAACTCTCTCTAGGATCCCCTTTCACCAAGGTGTAGGTTTTTCCAAACCCGCGGGCTCTTTCCTGGCCCCTTTGAAGGATTTGAACAACAGGCTCTAGCTTTCCATGCTAGGCCCATTCCTTCATATGACCTCGAGCTATGCCCATACGCCAACTCAAAGGGTTCTTCGGAGCTTCGGGCTTCGAGTGTTCTCGACACACCTGAATTCAAATTCACCTAACTCCAAACTCACAAACACCCATGGACCAGATCTATGGTCCACACTTCTTTCACAACCAATGAATGAAATTTACTTCGGGACTTTGACATTCGGGAGTCTCGACGCTCCAAACACCTCTCTCCTCGGAAGTGCTCCATACCTGGAGTTACAGATCGAGAGCCATGTGTTTTCCATGATCAACGGTCGATATCTGTCCTTTTCCCCGCTTCGTGTGACTTGCAGTCAACACTCCTCCGCGTTCTTTCTTCCGGAGTACCAATCCTATGAAGTAATGGATCTCATGCCACACTTCCTATTCTAATGGATGGTTCTGATGAACTTCGACTCTCCGACCTTCGGAAGTTCTCATGCCTTTATTCTTCAATTCCTTTGGAGTGACATTCACTCGAAGTAAATCTCCAGCCCCCAAGTGTTCCGACAACGGACGGTTAGGATGATTCCTTACCTTTGGAGCTTTAGACGACTTCTGGTCAACGCTCCACTTCCTTTCCTCTGGAGTTCACACTTTCAGACACTGTGATCTTCTGACGCATGTCCCTCTCAGATTGACGGTCGCGATTTACTTAGGAAATTCAGTCTTTAGGAGTTCTTAACTCATGCGATCCCACTTTCCTTCAAAGTGGCTATCTTCCGAAATGGAATATATGCTGACACATGTTCTCAGATGATGAATGACTCAGATTAACTCCAACCTTCGGGAGTTCTTGTTCATCACACTCCTCTTTTATCTTGTAGTTTTTCATCGTCGGGATGACTACAACCTAAATCTGATGGTCTGAGGGTATCTACGTGACCCCAGAGATCTATGTCTCGTAACTTCTGTTCAAGGGTCCCCTGGGTCCCATTTTTGTTCCACTCCGAGAGGAACACCTGGAAACTGTGTCACTCGACACATGGGCCTCCATATGATCTCAATGTAATACATGTGTCCCCACGATCGAACAGTCGTGAGGGATCCCGAAGGATCCTTAGATCCACGGTCCACATTAACTTCGAGACTTCAGGACTTCGGGGGTTTTGGTGTGACAAAACCTCTGTCATCTCGAAGTAGTCAACGTTGGGCTGACTATATCGTAGATCCGACGGTCAGGGTAGTTCTCGGGCATCCTCAAATCTACAGCCAATATTAACTTCGGGACTTCGGGGGTTTTGGTGTTACAAAACCTCTATCCTCCCAAAGTGGTCAACATCGGGCTGACTATTTCGTAGATCTGACGGACGGGATAGTTCCTAGGCATCCTCAAATCTACGGCCTATATTAACTTTAGGACTTCGGGACTTCGATGGATTCACCTCCCGTACGACGAATATCCTCAATTCATCGAACCCACGAAGTTCAAAGGGCTCTAAGGGCTAACACCCACGTTCCTTCTCTAGATCCGACGATCATGAAGAACTTCGCCTTCTCCCAAACTAATCTCATCCATTCGTCTTCCAAACAAAATGATCTCTCCTTTCAGAACTTAAATCTCGCTATCCTACCTGAGCTTTGTCATCTCCTTAAGTACTTAGGTATTTTGTGTTATTTCTCTTGAACTTAACACTTAGAGAAATCCTTCGTGCACCCCTTGCGCTCATTTATCAACTCTAGAATTAAAGCGGGGTTCTCGATCTCTATCTGCCTTGTAGAGACTTTGTGCATACATGCACTACCTCTCCTGAGCTTAATCGACTCCTTCCTTCATAACGACTGGGAGTGTCGGCATGCACACGTGAGGCTATTCCCAAAGTTAACAAATTCACAGTTCATTTATTTTAACTTGAGCCACCACAGGGCTCAAGCATTTATGTGTGCAGGCCAGAGAATTCCTTATTTTCCTAAATACACAATTAGGAAGAATTTAAAGGATAAAGTATAACCATTAAGCAAACATTCCCATCCCTACAACATTCATAGGATATCCATCTTTAATTTACAGTTACTTCTTAAATACACAGGATATGAGAATACTTATCTATTACAGGTTGTAGCCAACTAACTCACTGCGGGTGTTCATCCTTCCACCCAACCATAGGCTCAGAGGCATTCATTCTTATCGCTCTGCCACCCCCGTTCCAAGCCATGATATCACTAGGGAATTTATGCTAATTCTCAACAATCCTTTTTCCTTCACATCTTCCGCGAGGTTTATCAGGTGCTTCCTCAGCATAAAGCTCGCGACCTTCTGCTCATGTCCCATTTTTTGCAAACTCTCTTAGGTTTCTATTTCTGCCATGACCTCTACGAGGTTTATCATATTCTTCCTCAACATCAAGCTTGTGGCCTTTGGCTCATTCTCCACTGGAGTATTCCTCACAGTATCCGCTCTTCTCTTTATATTCTCTTGCGTGCCTTGCATGCACATCCCTCCTATCATGTTTCCTCCTGTCAGAAGGAAACCTGAATCAGTCTGGGTCTGTCGAACCCTATGGTACTTTGGGCTGATCTTCTGTGGATATACCATGCTTCCATTCATGGGGGTGGTTGAGGGTTCAACCACCGTTCATTTTCTTATTAATTGTTCTCATATCGTTTTCACATTCTTTCCTATATTGATATCATGGCTAGTACTTTCAAGGCTTCACCCACATAGTTAGTTATTGTAAATTAAACAATAATACATTTACACTGTTCCCATGCCACAACATGGTAATCCTAATTAATGATTAATTACAAGTTGGGGAAAACAAGGGTGTTACACATTAGTACTCCACCTAATCCTTGTTTTGACGCATCAATGGATACTGAAAAATCTTGATCCATATTTGGTACTTTCAAAATAGGATTTGTTGCCAATAATTCCTTAAGTTTCTAAAACTCTTTATCACATTTTTCTATCCATATAATTTTCTTATTCTTCTGATGTAATTCAGTAATACGATTTTCAATGTTTGAAAAACTTTTCCCAAACCTTTTATAATATTCCCCTAAATTCATAAAACTATGCACTTCATGTACATTACTAGGCATCAACCATTCCATAATTTCTTCTATCTTTGTTGGTTCTACCACTATTCTTTCTCTTGACATTATATGTCCCAAGTAATGAATCTTTGATTCATACAATGAGCATTTAGAGAGTTTTCCATATAAATTATGCTCTCTAAGACATTGCAATACTTGTCTTAGATATTCTTTTTGTTCCTCTAATGTTCGAGAATATATCAAAATATCACTCAAAAATACTTGCACAAATTTATTGAGGTATTGTCGAAACACTCCATTCATTAAATTCATGAATACTCTTGGTGCATTTGTTAATCCAAAAGGTATTACTACAAATTCATAAAGACCAAAATGCATTTTAAATATTGTCTTAGGAATATCCTTTTCTCTTATTCTCAATTGATGATATCCCGACCTTAAATATATCTTAGAAAATACTTGATCTCCTTTCATTTGATCAAATAAGTCATATATTCTAGGAAATGGACACTGATTTCTTATTTTTTCTTTGTTTAATTTTCAATAGTTGATACAAAGCCTCCACAATCCATTTTTCTCCTTTATGAATATCATTGGTTATCCTCACAGTGATATACTTGGATGAATAAATCTCAAATCCAAGTTGTCTTGGAATTACATCAGTAACCCTCACAACTATGGAGTCATCATGCCGTAAGGATCCTTTGTGATAGGTTTTGTTTCTAGCTTGATTTCAATTGTGAACTCTAATTTTTTTTTAGGTAGTGATCTAGGTAATTCCTATGGAAACACATATGTTAATTACGATAATACCAGATATTGTTCTATACTCATTGCATCCTGCTTATTGTTCATAGTTGTTACGACATATAATTTACATAATTTTCCCATGCTCTTATTCAATTTTAACACTCAAAATAATCTTAACGACACTCCACTATTCATCCCTACTAAGATTCTTTTATGTCCTACATCATCTATAAAATAAAGATTATTATCCTTACAATGTAACATTGCTTTGTGACTCTCTAACCAATNCTTATTCAATTTTAACACTCAAAATAATCTTAACGACACTCCACTATTCATCCCTACTAAGATTCTTTTATGTCCTACATCATCTATAAAATAAAGATTATTATCCTTACAATGTAACATTGCTTTGTGACTCTCTAACCAATACCTACCTATCAATATATCAAAGGATCCAAAAGCAGTTGAATATAATTATATTAAGGTTACACATATATCTAGATCAATTTCACATTCTTTAACTAAACAACCTACTTCTTCCTTCACCCGAGAATCCATCTCTACTTGGTTGAAATATTCTTGATCTATTTCCTTTATTTTTAATTTTAATAATGCCTTATGAGAAATAAAAATTCGTGTGGCCCCTAGATCTATTAGTATTGAAAAACTGATATTATTAATATTACTTGATGTGTTCATTGTTGTGGAATGATGTTTTACTTGGTGGTTATTCACCCTTGTATGGATCTTATGAGCTTTACCTATGTCACCTACTATTGTATTACTCTTCTCTTGGATAGCTATGCTCTATGCATACAAACACTCTTTATGAAAATGTGGTCCTCTACATGTCCAACATCCCCTCTTAGGAGGTTGGCTTTGACTTTCTGACTGTGAAAAATTAGTTCTTCTTGTATGTTGTGTCAATTAAGTCTATTGTGTTCATGGTTGATATGGAAGCCTTTGGTTCCCTATTGGTCATCTCTACGTACTCATCATTGGTTCCCTTGGCGCATCCTTGTGTCGTGATATAGTTCTCAATGTATTAGACGATTGGGATGCCTGTCTTTTTCCCCATGAACTTGAAGGTCCCAATGATCTAAACTAACCTCCACCCACAAGTTCCTCCTTGGCTATTATATCCCTCTAAACTACCTCATGTAAAGTGTGAGGCATCAATATCCTCACATTAGATCTAATGTTATAGTTTAGGTCATATTCAAATTTGTTAACCACATCTTTTATGTGTTCATATGTGGTCCATATCTAAGTAGTTCCATAAATG
Organism: Picea sitchensis; assembly: GCA_010110895.2. Taxonomy (NCBI): domain Eukaryota; kingdom Viridiplantae; phylum Streptophyta; class Pinopsida; order Pinales; family Pinaceae; genus Picea; species Picea sitchensis. Next base: position 68,979 of record SNQJ01S0036521.1, read on the forward strand.
TAGCCTCATATTTAGGTATTGACTTGTTGTTCTATCTTAATGAGTTAAACTCATTCAATTGTCTTTCAATAAATTCCTCAAAAAGGTAGTGGTCTCTTAAATTCCCCTTGAATAGTTCCCATGAAATTTCAAACACATCCATCCTTTACTATGGAAATAAGGTGTTTCACCCAAGTAAAGAACTTCCTTTCAATTGGAATACACCAATACACACTTTGATATTAGAGGTCTAATCCCTCAAAGTAAAACACATGATTGTCATGTTTTCCAACCATACTTCAATTGATTGTCCATCAATAGAACACAAAAAAATTGGAAATTGAACTTTTCCCAACTCTTCATGTACATGCTTACTTGCAAGATTTTGTGATCCTTCAACATGCATCAACACACCTCCCTCTTCCCTTTCCAACTAGTTCCTCTTCTATCCATGTCTAATGTGCAAAAATAGTAAATGAATCCAAGCCCTAATGTATTTAACATATCTTTGATACCACATGTAACACCAACTTTGATACCACATATAACACCCTTCTCGGTATTAACTTCTCAAAGTAAATGATTGTGTAAAATGTGTAATTGAATTAAAATTATATTTATGAAGTTTAAATCAACCTTTCCAAAATGTATAAGGATGTAAAAATTACATTAAATCATGTCAAATGTGTACCTTTATAATTATTTTGTATACATTTATTTATTATTATTTTGTATATATTTATTAATTAAGTAATTATACCATACCCTTTTAACCAATACTCGTTTATAAATTTAATAATTGAACCAATACTCGTTTATAAATTTAATAATTGAAGTTTCACAACAATCAAAATAATATATATTATATCATTATCATACTAACTAAATAATATTTTATACTTGTTTTAATAATTAACTTGGTTGTAAATTTAATTATTAAACTTTTAAACAATTAATATGATATCTTACAAGTCATTGTCATACTATACATATTACCTTATGATTTAACACTACATTACAAAACATACCATGTGATAAGTATTAGCAATATAATACAAATCGTATATTAAGTGCCCACAATATAATACATTCCACATAATAACAATATCATTTTCAAAACCACATAATGTTAAGAAAATAAGTTACATAACTAAAATATTCTATAAATGATCAATCCTCTCACAAGCCTTGAACATGTCAACTTGAGTACAAAGAGATTTTAAAGAGATAGGTGTGAATTTGTAAGGTATCAAAATAAATAAATAAATAAAGATATAAATTTCAAGGAATATATAAATAATAATAAAGTCATAGTCATAGTCAAGTTAGACATCAAATTGGTGTATGAGATCTATTGTTTGGATTTGATTGCTAAAGTTTACGGAGGTGTAAATACGGTACCCTACCCCTTTTGGATTTGAACTTGTGACCTTTTAGAATGAAACACATGTACTTAACCATTAGACCCACTCAGATTATGTATATGTGTGTGTATACAACATGTGTGATATGCATTGTGTATATAATTTTTTTGGTTTCATATACTTCTATGTATGTTGCGCTATGCTCACATGTAATGGTATCTCTAAACACCATCTCTTCTTGGAATACCTAGCTCTCAGATCTACCCAACTCCCAGGTTCTCCAACATTGTATCAAAGCTATTGGTTTTGAATTTAGCTTGTTGTTTATGAGTCTCTTGAATATTGTTCATTATACGTGCTCTCGATAAGTCAGATATGTTTGGTAGATGGACTCATGGTTTTGACTTGCCAACTAAATCTAGGATTATATCTGTATATTATCATCATGTGTTCCAAGCAAGATCCAATGGTTTTGAAAGGACACAATTATTGAATATGGGCACAAGATATGAAAGATCTTTGGAAATTTACAAAAACTGTAGTTTTAGATCTGAAGGATGACTATAAAATTTTAATCATCGATGGGAAGAAGGACGAGGCTATAGAATTCACAACAACATGTATCCCTATAGAGATTCACTTTCATACTAGTAGTATTGACTATCCAAACATTGTTTGGAAGAAGGTGAAGATTCTATTGGTTAAAACCAATAGAAGTCAAATTATGTAGATTCATAAAGAGTTGATCTTTCTTGGTCCTCTCTCCTTTGAAACAACTGAAAATCACTTGGCTCACATAAAGAAACTTTAGTTGAAATCAGGTAAATGCAAAAAGGATTTTCCAAAGAAATATGGTCAACTCATAGAACCGATCTTGATGAATCTAAAGACACCCTATGATGTATTGTGTTTGACATTTCATGTCAATTTGATTTTTAGAAGAGATAATGATAAGGATTATTCCTTTGATATTTATGTTCTCTATTGATTAGGGAATATAAAAAATTGTTTGGTGAAGGGAAACTTTAGGTCAATCAACAAACCCATTTGATAAAGGATAATACTTTATAGAATTATAGAGAAAGAGGTTAATAATATAGTTAGGAAAAAGGATGCAATTCCATTGGTTGGAATATTAAGAAGAAGCATGGTGATCAGATATTGACTAAGAAAAGTGGGAAGAAAAAAACCTATCATTATTGCGGGAAATTGGGACATATAGAGAAGGTTTGTTAGAAAAAAACTAAGCACCTAGAGGAGAAATTAAAGAAGCTTGAAGGAGACGTGTCGATTATAAGATTAATCAACATGTAGCACTGCACTTCAAAGGGTAAGACAACTAACTATATGTTTTCTATTAGTACTTCACAAGGCTTTTATGCTCACACTTCTTAGAGTGAATGGATAGACAACTCTAGTTGTGTCCATCATATGAATAAATATGTTTCTCTCTTTTCTTCATTGAGTGAAGCTATAGGAAAATAAATATTTGTAGTATATAAGTATGCACTAGCTATTGCTAGGTGTGGATAGATTGAATGCTAGAATGGTGTGAAAACTTATGTGTATCATGCACCTAGTTTGAGTGCCAATTTTTCATATATTCCCTCACTAAATTTTTCATATATTCCCTCACTAACTTAGACTAGCCAAAAGGTAGAGTTTAGGCCAAATCAATTTGTTGTGAAAGATATGCACAATAACTTTATATTTTTTTACCAAGAGATTTCTTGACCCAAACGACAGACTATATAGGTTTTGTGACTTTCCCAAGAAATATCCAAGACTAACTTCACTCATAGCTTAGATCGATGATTGAAGCAGAGGTTTTCATGAATGACTTGAACATATGAATTTTTTAAGCTTGAAACTTATTGTGAAACATAACATGGTTACTAGACTACCTAAGGTTGTTCCCTTGATGGAATATGTGAAGAGTGTATGCTTGGAAAGCATCATCAAGTTGCCTTTGACCTAGGGAATGCTTGGAGAGCAAAGACTCAATTGAAATTTGTCGATCTTGTCCATAGTGACCTATGTTTCCCTTAACAAACCATCACTAGCTAATGTAAGGTATGTTTTGACTTTCATTGATGACTTTTCCAGGTATACTTTATTATATTTCTTGAAGAACAAGAGTCATGTCTTTGAAAAATTCAAAGTCTTTAGGGCATAACATAGTTACCAACTTGACGAGAATCCTCCAGAGTTCTCATTTTTTAAGAGGTCGCATTTCATGATTATTTTTAATCTCATTTCACAAAGTGATGCTACTAATAACACCTTTCTTTTTCGAGGTTAAAATTACCATCTTTGACAACCATGGTCTTAACAATGCCATAATGTTGTTGAAAAAAACCTTAAAATCAACCACTGAATCAAAAAGTGGCACTAACAACAACTTTGTTTTTTTTATTTTTTAGGTTAAACTACAACTTCTTTAAAACCTTTGGACTTGACAACTAGTATTGTTGTAGCCAAAATCTTAAAATCAACTCTTAAATCGAAAAGTGGTGCTCCTAGTGGCACCCTTCTTTTCCCTTAGGAATAATTTGCATGTTTTTTTTTTAAATTGTGGCATTAACAACCAATACCCTAGGGACCAAAATCTTAATACCAAACACTGAATCAAAAAGAGGCGCTATCAGTATCACCCCCTTTTTTAATGGCTTAAAATTATAATGTTTTAGAAAACATGGTCCAAACTCCTAACACTATTACAAATGAAATTCGTGAAAAAGAAAAGAAAAATGAAAAGAGAAAAAACTGTGAAAAAAAACATGATTTTATTAAAAAAACATTTTTTTTTGTTTGCTAGTTTGTCTATGACCTATGGGACTAGCCTGTGGCTGAGAAACCATGACTCAGGGGCATCTAAGGCGTCAAAATCACCCGGGGATCGCACCCAGCCTGAGCCACACCAACCCTTAACATGGTTGGATTTTTTGTCCCCGTAGGTTTCGAACCGGTGACTTTAACATCATGAAGTTCCTTAACAACACACTCCGTCACCAACTATCCTACACCTCGAGGACTATTAAAAATATATTTTAAATTTCAAAAAACAACATATAAAAAATGAAAATATCGGTTTTTTTTAATATGAAAAACCAAAAATTAAAAAAATGAAAATATATACATTTCAAAAGGACATTAAAAGTCCATTGGATGTGGTTTGGGTGGTTGGAAGGAATGATTGTTACCCTCCCCACAAGTTTCAATTCCTTGTAAGTGACATGTTGTGCCCTTAAATGGGTCTATAAGATGGTCTTGTTGTTGAGTCCCCAATATTTCAAAAATGCTCAACCTTCCCATATTTTCTCGTGAATTTCAAGGGAGTTATTCATGAACGTAGTGACCATCAATATTCGATGTCGTGAACCACATAAAAAAAAACATTAAAAAATTAAAAAAATCCAATATACTTTTCAAAAATAAAAAAATAAAAATCATTCAAAAGAAAATAAAAAATTCAATTTAAAAAAATAAAAATAAAAATGAAAGAAAACAAATATGAAGAAAACGTAAGAATCATAGTAGGTAGGGACTATTATGATAATATGTTGGAAATGGCAATATGAAATATACAACTTCAATGTTTAGGCTCCCTAATTGTTGAGTAAAATAATCAATTTTCAAATACTATTTGTTGGGTGGGTATTGTTGGGTGGGGAAAACTTCTCAACTCCAAATAAGTCATCCCACACGCTTCTTAACCCTTGAACTTCGGCAAGGAATGTAGATTGCAACGTTTGCATTTATAATCCTTTCCTTTAACCGAGTCCTTCCAAGGCCCGTTAATTATATTAGAATGGGTCAGCGACTCAAGGGATGGCCCCCTCGCACTGCACCTTTGAGTAGTGGGGGAGTGGTAAATACAACTTTTTTTTTTTAAATATATAGATATTTTGGGTTTTTTCTAATATATATTTTGGGGGTGATACTTCAAAATCACCAAATTTTTGGTAGCTAGTTGGATTTGAACTCTAAACTTCGTCGAAAGAAATAAATTTAGTGAGTTATTTATTTATGTAGATTTAAGAAAAAAATAATTGATTTTTTTTAATATTTATTTATTTTATTTTTATGTTTTTTTAATTATTTTCTTTTTAATTGTATTTTATATTTTTATTTTATTTTTAAAAGGTATATTAGATTTTATTTTTAAATGCTTTCAATGTGTTTTTTTATTGGGAAAAAAAATGTTTTTTATATTAAAAAAGTTATTATTATTTTTTTTTATTAAAAAAAGTCATTTCCTTTTTTCTCATTTTAAATTATAAACTATTTATTTTTTGTTAAAATTAAAATATTATTATTAGTTTTGGATGATTTTTTTTTAATTTTTTACAATTTTATTTGCAATAATATCGAGTTTCTGACCATGATTTCTAAAATGTTACAATTTTAAGATCGGAAAAAAAGAGGGTGCTACTGATAGCTCTTCTTTTTAATTTGAGAGTTGGTTTTAAGATTTTGGTTCCAAGAGTATTGATTGTTGATGCCACAATTTCAAAAAACTTGCAATTTTATCCCTAGAAAAAGGGGGCATGCTATTGAGAGCACCACTTTTCGATTTGGGGGTCAATTTTAAGGTTTTGGTTGCAGCGGTACCAATTGTCAAGTCTAGAGGTTTCAAAGGAGTTGTAGTTTTAATCTCGAAAAATAAAAATGGTGCTTCTATTAGCACAACTTTTTGATTCAGTGGTCGATTTTAAAGTTTTTTTCGACAACATTATGATGTTGTTAAGGCCATAATTGCAAAATGTGACAATTTTAACATAAAAAAAAATGGTGTTACCGATAGCACCACTTTTCAAAATGAGGGTTGATTTTGATGTTTTTGATAAAAAAAAAAAATATGGGGTTTTAGCGCTAGAGTTCTTGTTTTGAGGTCACAATTCTCTTCAAGTCAGTAACTATGTTGCATTCGCTAAAAGGAAATGCAACTGACCTATGAAATGTTTAAGATTAAACAATGGAGGAGAATATGTGAGCAAGGATTTTGAAAGCTGCTTGTCACAAAATGGTATCTCTTGGCAGGGATATGTACCTTATACACCTCAACAGAATGGTGTTGCAAAAAGGAAGAATCAAACTCACATAGAAATGACAAATTGTTTGCATTAGGCCAAAATCCCATCAACTAGGTTTTGGGTAAAAGCTATCTACTATTCAAACTATTTGTCAAATATGATTCCAACTAAAGTTATGTGGGAAATGAATCATGTTGAGAAATGGAGTAAGAGAAAACCCTCTATTTGACATCTTAGAACCTTTGGATGCATAATGTGGGCTCACATTTCGAATGATAAAAAAAGAAGAAATTAGATGCAAAGAGTCATGTTTGTATCATGATGGGCTACTCTAAAGAGTCGAAGGCCTATAGGTTGTTTGACCTTGTCAAATATGATATTATCTATAGGAGATATATTGTCTTTGATAAGAATGCCTTAGGTGTCACTATGTTAAAATACTCTTCTAGCTTGTTGAGTAGTGATACTTTAAAAATTTTGCAAAATTATGGATCGACTAACTACCTCATAGGATAGTCAACTTCTTACCTAAGATGACTTATAGTTGACCTTCCATAGTAGAGTCAACTGCAAGTTTGGGAACCCTTGGTTAGTCCAGTAATGATGATCTTGGTACAAGAACTCCTTCAACAAAGGGGATTGTCTTCTTAGATGGGAAACTAAGAAAATTGAAGTCATTGGAACTAACATAAGAGATATAAATGACTTGAGAAAGGTTAGAAATAAAAAAATGGTTTGGCAGTGTTTCTCTAGTGGTGCATCTGCTAGAGGCATGTGATCTAGATACATAAGCATATTGACATGGTCAATTTGAGAGGGAGAATACTATGGTTGATGAGTATTGTTCCTTGATGAAGAACGAAGCATGGGATCTAGTTCTTTAACCACACGCATGGTGAAGTGTTGATGGGTCTACAAGACCAAATTTACATATGAAGGTGATATTGAAAGACATAAGGCCCATTTGGTAGAAAAGGGATTTTTCTAATAAGAAGGTATAGACTACACTAAAACCTTTTCCTTTTATGTAAAAATGAATTCTACTTCATTGATTATTTCAATTGCTACTGATTTTGGATGGGAGGTACATCAAATGGATGTCAAAACTGATTTCCTACATGGTAATTTTTATCGCTCAATTTGTAGTTATTCCAAAGGAAAAGGTTAAGGAAAGGAAAATTGGCGTAACATGAGGTTATCCTATCACTGTCACCTCAACAGGATACCTCTTTCTATTTAGGGTTGATGGCCCAGCGGAGACATCCCTGGTGACCCGGGAGTTTGACAAGGCAAATGTTAGAGTATCTATAAAAGTATCCCTTCTCACTAGTCACATTAATCAAAAAGTCCCAGGGTTTTAACCAATGAAGTAATGAAGTATTCAGATGTACCTACCCAGAACAAAGCAACAAGAAAAGATGTCTTTTGCAAGCACAACTTGTTGTTAGTACTTTATAAAACCATCGACTTTATCAATAAAAGCAATAGTTGATATATGATGAAGCAAACAGATTTTTATAAAAGCAATATTTATAAGATAATAGCTTCATAATAAATGCCTTAAAATGGCTTCACAAATGACCAAGAATAATTACCCAATAATAGCAAAGTGATAGCATTTGTCAAAATCTCATTAGGCGGTGTATTAATCAACTTTTCAATTGATTTTAGGTGTTTTTAGTGTTGCAATAGATGGTTGTAGCCTACTTTTGTAACAACAACAAACAAGTTAGTAGATTAGTCTATTCCAGGGTTAGGAATTGTTAGTAGAGAGATTAAGGTAATAGTTTTGAGGGTGGCTTTCATCAATCACTCAATTGTAAGGCTTAGATCAATGTTTTTTAGGGTAAATTGAATCTCTTTTAGTAGCGACAATATTGAAGGAACAAATTTATAACTAGACAGCTAGAAACAAGAAGGTTAATGATTGAAGTGTTGGTAGCCCAAGGCTTCAATCACTAGACCTTGGGGGGGAAATGTCCACTAGGAAGTAGGTAACCCTAGGCCCTAGCGGTTTTCCTCCTTCTTTAGCTCAAAGATGAAATAGATGATGGCCAGATGAAGAAAAAGGTGCTAGGGTGTTGCAATGGCAAGGCCCTTAGCAAAAAGATTCAAGAAAATCGGTTTTCTAGCATAATCTAGTAGGTGAAAGTTATTAAGGAAAGAACAATAACATGTGCTTTAGCTTCCTAGGGTTTTAAGTTAGCAATTTCATAATCTTAGAATAAATGCAAGATAAATACAACCATAACCATTCAATGAAGAAGAATTTCAGAAAATTTACTTACATTCACCAAGAATCATCTAGCAAATAGCCTAGTTGAACACTTCCACCAAGAAAAATGTTAAAATACTCCAAAAATAGCCTCCTTCAAGAAGTGCGCACCAAATTTCAGCCAAGAAACCCTAATTAGGGCACAAATTTCAGACCTCACTTAAGTGTGAGTGAAATATGATGAAATAATACAAGGGAAAAACTCTTATTTACACTGTTAAAATGAGCAGAATTAGGTCAAAAAGACCGACATGGCCAGTGTACATGTAATATCCAGTTTTTACATAAAAATGACAATTTAAACCCTAAATCAAGAAGAATAGGTGATGTCATGCCCCTTTAGGGTGACGTTGGGCCTCTCTGGTGAAACGTTGGCCTCCAGGAGAAAAATGTTAGGCCTCCCAAGGCCTCTGGATCAAGCCACACATGCCACTTGGCACATAACTTCATCCAAAGTGTCCATCAAACGATGGTGACATCAAGGGTCACAGAGGTGACATCATGGGCCTTTCAAGGCCAACATCATAGTAGGAGGTCAAGACCGTCATGGGTCCAACACTGCTAGGCTGTCTTTGGTGGAACATCCTCCTCTCTCTCTGGTGCAAGCCTCTAACCTGTCTATGCCTCTGGCTGGGGTCTCAGCATCCATCTGGTGGGATTTGAGCGCTATGGAGGTTTGAATTAATCATCTCCCCATGTGTACCCATCCGTTGGGTGTGGCCTTGCACCAACAACAAGTACGCCCTCCATGGGCTCATAATTCACAGGGATCATAGCAATTTCAATCACATCTAATAATCAAATTATCTAAACATGTGCATAAAACCCCTCTTTCCCATAAAAGTGCTCAAATATGTTATGTTATTCTACAAGCCAGTTTTGGAGAGGGTATCGTGAGGTCCTATTGGGATAATTCTCATTGGACATGGGATGTTTCCAGTTGAAGACAAATCCAGGTCATGCAAGTGGATGAGGTGGTGTATGGTTATTTGAGCAATGGGTGCAATGATGACAGGGAAATGTATGGCTTACCTGTGGGTGCCTTTGAAGAGGGTGAGACGCACCTTGTCATGGATGAAAATGTTTCCAAGCCCATTCAATGCCTTTTATATTTTTATCTTATTGATTTTTCTTTCAAGAGACTAGTTAGGGGACATTATCCTGGTGTGGTGACCAATGGTGACAATGTTACCCACAATCATTTCACGAAGATGAGAAGGTTGGATCGTGATGAGACCCCCTTTCTCTTGGCTATGACACCAAGAGCCACTACCCTGACATGGTGACCAACTAAATGGTAGTGTCATACCACTACATTCCCACGGACCTAATAGGTTGCCTCGTGATGAGACCCCCTATCCTCCAGTTAGGTCTTGATTTTATTATTTTATGGGTCCCTTTGTTTCTTACTGAGAAGCCTTTTATTGCTTTCTCGAGGATCCCTGGGCGAAGCATCTGAAGGTTTTGCTCTTTTTGGATTTTATCTTTTTCCATCTATTTTTACCCTCTAGCCCTTTATCCCCTTCTTCCCACAAGGTAAAGTACGACCCTTTGATAGCTTGGCAAACCCAATGCCCAAACCAGTGTAGGGGATGGATGAGAGGGAAAAAGATGAAAAGTGATAAGTATGGTGGGAATGGACGATGACCTTTCATTAACCCACCTAGTGGAAACTCAAACCCTATGGGACCAACTTGCTAAGGCATCCTATCATTCCCCCTAGGTGTGGACAAGTGGAAAGGCATAAGGTCCAAGCACACGTCAAAAGTAAAAAGGAATTAAATGCACATATTCAAATGTTTTGAGAATTAGAGTGACACATACCATGATACCCAGACTCATTACCTCATGGAGAAAGACCCACTATTGTTGAAGGATCAGGCTGATGGGATGGATGTTGTTGTTGTTGACAAGGTGGAGGCATTGAAAAAGAAATATGGGCCCTCCAGGGCTAGGCTCAAGTCAATATAGCTCTCGGTACTCCATGTCTAGGACCTATGGGCCTCAAGACATAATCTCCTTAGTTATCCATAGGCTAGGGGATAACACCTTGCTCCAACTCGGCATGAGAACCTCAGCATCTCTGGCATGACCTGTGACCTGCTTGGTTTCAACAAAATCATTAGTAATCATTTGGGGTGGTGATATCACCCCTGGCTCATATATGGTACAAAAAATTAAAGTAAGAAAGCATATATACAAATGGAAATACAACTACTCTAGCATGAAATGCAGATGGCATATATAATGAATGCAAATTCCTACCTACTTACCTCTACTTACATGTTGGTTGAATGCTAGGTGTATTCAAATATCCAGTGAAACCATCCTAGCATTGCCTCATAATACCTTCCTATGTTCTTCATCATAAACCAAAATAATGATAAGTCAAGAACAAAAATAACATGAGTTAGAGTATGTATTGTATCATTGGAAATCTTAAAGTCTAGATCATGGAGGAAGGTGGGAGGGACAAAATGGTGCCAAGTCATACTCTCAGGAAAGTTCTCAATCCATATCAGAAAGGGATTGTGAAAATTCAAAGGTTCAATAGACTGACTCAAAGAGTCTAAAGGTTGGCTACCTCATACGTCTTCACAATCTGAGGCCTGGGAAGGGACTAACAAGAACCCTAAGGATGACTCATAATTTCTTAAGGGGAAGCTGGAAGACTATGATAGTAATATTCTTCTTAAGGTACTCAACCTTCCCCTAAATTCAAAAAGCAGGTTTTTTCCTACATAAGACTTGGGATAAGGGGAAGGTTTCCAAACCATACCTTTAGTGACATAGCGAGGTAAAGTAGTCAAAGGGAGGTGGAAAATATTATCACAAGTATCCTGCTTCAAGAAAGCAACTTCCTCACTCTTATCAAGATCTGAGCACAACGATGGTTGATAATTTTCTTCATAGAATAAATCCAAGTGCTCAAAGGAACAATCATCAAAGTCCTCAAGGTATGATGGAGAATTATTAGGAGAGCATAGCATCAGGTCATCCTTGGGTGTCTGAAAAAAAATTGTAATCATGTCATGTCCTTGTTGCCAAATGTCAAATTTATTAGTAACTTCATGTGATAATGGTAAAGGAAAATTTTGGATATGACCCTCAATGTCGTAAATGGGATCCCCATCATATCCAATCACATCCCAATTACGCTTCCCGACATGTATGAACTCTTCAATATTATCAACAAAATCATCATATTCATTATAGCATGAACGAGTGAAAAAATCCAACACTTCTTCACTCTCCACATCATAAGATAAAGAATCATTAAAAATTTGGAAAGGGAAACAACTCACCTTGCTTACTTATTCTTGTGTAGGAGCTTCAAGTATTTGGATAACTTCATCAAATGGAAGACTTGCTTCTACATTTTCAACTTTATAAGAAGGAGGGTTTGTCTTGTTCAAAGGTTCCCTTTCTTCTTCCCTCTTTGAATCATAAAATAAGGCATTATCAGGAACCTAAAAATGAAAGTTACTAGCCTCATCCTATTCTTCTTGCATAGGAGGAATAGGATCGTGGATGGCTTCATCAAAGGGAGGAGCACATATCGATACTTCATGATCATGTTTGATATCTCCAATCTCTCGCTCTTTAACCATATCTTTGTTATCTTCGGTAGAAGCATGAGTAAATTCTTTCCCTTCCTCATGGGATTGGAAAACCTCATTAGGATCACTCTCATCAACCTCCTATTGGTTGATGACTTGTTCCCTTGTTTCAAATATAACAAGGGAAAGTAATCTCTCTAGACTAAGGGTCTCTGGGTTACCTTTGGGGTCATCAACTTTGGTTCCTAGAGAGAAGATGCATGTTCTCTTGGACAAAGATATATTCTCCTCGATCTGCATGGCCATGTAATAGGCATCATCTATTGTTTTTGGCCCCTTTTTATTGAGGCGGAACCCTAAATGCACTAAGAGTGAATTCGTATAGAGATACACGAGGTACTTGTCTCCAGGATGATGGCTTCCAAGAATCTGATATAGCAAGTTCTCAAACCTATCCTAGAATTCCTTGACAGTCTCATTCTCAGTTTGTTTTATATAGTCGAGTATTTTCGATAACGTTTCGATACCTTCCAATTTAATACCTTTGATACGTTTTGAGAAAGTTTTCTTCTAACTGGTCCATAGATGTGATGCTAGCATCAGGGAGATTGTCATACCATTTCTTAGCATTGCCATGAAGAGTGGCAAAGAAAAGTTTCATTGCCAAATCTTCATCATCATCACTGATAGGATGGAGTTGAAATAAACCCCAAAAATTACCCATGTGATAGTCGTCTCTCTCCTCATCACTACTAGTGAATCTAGGGATCCATTTCTCATACTTCGAGGGAATTTGTCAAGGGTATCCTAGGATTTCACTCATGTCTAAAGGTTTGAAGTTTCTCGAGTCCTATTGAGAATTCATGGTTGGTTTTTTCATTAGTGGAGTCACCAGATAATTTTCTCGAAACTATCAAAGGGATGAGTGGAACACCCTCAGTGGAGTCCCCAGGTAAGCTTTGTAAAGTAAAGTTTGTTGGACACACCAACTACACTGAGCGGCGGGGGGTGAACAATGTAGGGCTCTTTTCCCCAAAACTCCTTAGTTAACAATCACCATTAACTCATTACTCATTGATTTCATTTATAACTAGTTAAATGTCAACACATATCAGCAATATATCATCAACAAGTCATCACCACAAGGAACACAAAGAACACAAGATGCAGGTACAATTTTATTTTTATTACGGACTACAATCCTTGGGGTTTTTCAGCAACAATTGAATAGAGTACAACTCTACAAGAGCACTAGCTCTATAATTCAAGACTCATCTTACACCCTCAGCACCAACTAAGATGAGGCAAGAATCCTCAACATATATCAATCTATATCATAAACAAGTGCATCAACCATGCACCAACCTATGTCAAACAACCTGTAGTCAACCTGCACCATAAACAAGTGCATACAACCATGTAACAAGTATATATCAATCATGTTCAAATACTCATAAAAAATCACTCATCAATATATACCAACATCATCAACTATACACCTCATCTATGTGCCAACTCATCAACTGCTTGTCTCAACCATGACTAGTTTTGGATTAGTCAACAACCCTAACTTGAAATAATCATAACTTTGTCCCTGTAATGAATAAAGATCTGAAACTGATACACAATGTTCTTCAGTGTGTTTTATTCAATTCCTCCGGGTTTCACTACTTGGAACCTCTCAAAAAAGGATTTATAGAAAAAAATGGCATACCTTGTTGAATTCTGGATTATTCTAGAGAGAGACCTTATAAAGCATGCCTCGCACAGAATATTCGTTGAATCGATCTAAAACTGTTACAAAGAATACTACAGAATTTAATCTAACCAAAACAATTTGTCTCACTTAATTTGGATCTGTTATGAAGAAGTTATGACATTTTTACCCGAAACACTTGTTTTAGACTAGTTTCAGGACTAGCCACAAACCTTATTTTCCACGGAGTGTATATCCAAAAATACAACGACCCACAAGATTAATTTTTTACCACAGATACTTGGATATGTTTCCTCAATGTAATATCAATCTCATGGTCTGAGTCATTATAGAAAAAAAATTATTACGAAAATGGTGAGATGACCTTTAAATAACATCCCTTAGAAAGCATCATGAAAAGAATTTATCCTCCCTTGAATTCCAAACCTCTTTTCTTCACCTTCCCTCTGAAATTAGGCTTAGATATCCTTTGTTTACCTCAATCACCTATATATATTCAATATGCTCAAGTGTTCCACACCAAAAATTCTCAAGAAGCTCTCTACCAATACTCCAAAAGATATTCTCACAAGAAGCTCTCCATTGATCCAAAAAAATGATGATGTACAAGAGACCATTGCTATCTTATTTATACTTTCATCCTCTAGGACACTTAACCCATTTTTAGGTCACTTAACCCATTTCTAAGTCACTTAACCTATTTTCCTTATTTTAGGATTAACCACTTTCCATAAATAGAAAGTTCTCCAATACTTTATCATTT
>SNQJ01S0036522.1:11842-31065 GCA_010110895.2 Picea sitchensis
CTGCAATAAATTCAAACTATCATTTATATTCATTGACCTCTTCCTGCAGGTCCATTTACAACACACATTCATACTTATGAGTTTTTCCATAGTCCTTGGCCAGTTCAGTTATATTTACAATCTGGGGGAAACAGGGTGTTACACAACTGGCACAAACACCATCTCTGCATGAAAGAGAAGGAAGACCAGTCACCATCTGTTGATTACATAGTTGCTGCAATGAGCGGTAGTTTAGATGACCAAACTGCTCATGCCAAAGTTTGCTCAATTCATCGCTATGAGAAACAAAAACTGATGAAAAAGATGATGACCCATAGTTGTCAAACTTGCACAACCTGGTAATATCATCAACAATTCCAGTTGCAAGAACATGCTAGGATCTTTTAGATCCTTGATTACAACTTGGTGAGGTGAAAACTCTACGGTTTTACCTTCACCTAAATGAGTGATTTGATATATTGATAGAAGTTTACAAGAAAGACTTGGAACACATAATACATCATTGAAGTGACCATTATCTACTTGAACTGTTCCAGATCCTACAACACTAAGAGATCTATCATCACCAACAAATATTTTCTTGTTGTTACATTCATTTAGAGCAGAAAATATGTCTTTATCTTTAGCCATATGATAAGATGCTCCAGAATCAATAAGCCACTCATCAAAAGAAGAAGTAGAAGTTGTATTGAAGGAGAAACTAGAAGCAAAAAGTGTATGTCCATGAGAATAAGAAGAATAAGTATAATCAATACTGATGTTGTCCTTCTTCATCGTTGCTTCTAAAGCTGCCATCTTCTTAAAACATTTGGACTTATCATGACCATCTTTATCACAAAAGTTGCAATGTCTATCAGTCTTCTTATTTTTATATTTTTCTCCTTTGTCACCATTAGGAGTTGAAGCTGTCTGAGTGGGTTTGGGATCCTTATGTTTCTTTTTGTTGTAGCGAGGATGTTGCTTCTTGGGATACTTGGGTTTATCTTTTTGTTGGGAAACTAAGGCTTTGTTGGAGGTACCTGCAGTGTTGATCACTCCAAGTTGTACAAGCTTATCTTCCTCTCTAATCAAAGCATCACAAAATGACTCAAGAGTAGGTTTTTGATAAGCTTTCCCTAAATCCTCTCTCATGGCATAAAAGGTAGATACAAACACAGAATATGCACTACCTAGCTTAGAAAGAATAAAATAGATGCAACGCTCTTCCTCCATTTTTATCTCACATTCTTCACATAAAATTCCGAGTGCTTTAAACTTAGATAGATAGTCTCCAAGGAAGAAAAATCACTTGGAATTAAGATTAGTACTTGATTTTCTAACAGTTGTTCTCGAATAATATTGATTTTACCAAACACAGATTCAATCTTTTCCCAAGCTTCTTTGGGGTCATCAATTTCCTTAAGGTGGAACCTTAAATCATGAGAGATGGACATTTTGATTAGTCCACGTGCTTCGTCACTCCTATTAGCCCATTTAAATTTCTTATCATCATCAGTGGGTGTTTTTTCCTTTCCCAAGGTAATTTGGTACAAGCCTTTACTTCTTAATAAATCTTCCATATGAGATTTCCATTGGAAGTAGTTGGTGCTGATAAACAAGATATTACTTGTAGAATCCATATTAGATATGCAGATCATATGTATTTAAAAACTTAAATTGATGATTTGGATGGAAAGATCTCGAAAAGTTATGCGGTTTAAAAAAAACGGTACTGAAAACGGAATTCAGATGTGAGAGTTATGCCCATTTAAAAAAAGGAATAAACGGTAACCAAAGGACCACGTGATAGTGTAAATTGTTTTATGAAGTGACCCACTTTTATAAAGAGAAGTGGGGATCACTTTTACAATGAAGTTACTTTATAAAAGAAAAGCTACATGCAAAATAAATAACTCTAAAATAAAATATTTAAGCTACTTATAGTGATTCACTTTTATACTTGAAGTGAAATACACTTTACAATTTTAGCATGAACTTTTTAAAAAAAAGTAACAAAAGAGAGACTTGAACTCAAGACCTCTTACTTAATAAGACAACTTTTAACAAAATCGTCTAGAAAAACATATTGTATTTTTTTAGAAAGAGGATTGGGGGTGTTGTTGTTGACGGCCTTGGAGAGCGTGCTAAAAAAAACTCTTTTCACACAAGAAAACAATTTCGCTTCTCGATGACAACAAGGGTTGGATCTCGGTTAGCTTACCCAGAAGATGCATATTTTCCTATTTGTTTCTGATATGCCGAGATCGCACAGGGTGAGGGGAAAAGAGAATACGCAGATATAAAAGAGTAGAAACCCGGAAATAAGTAATGCAAAACTGAAATAAAACCAAAATGATACTCTACAAAAACTTAAAAAGTGCGTATTCAGGCTTTATACCTCCGGATCTGACTGAAATGGCCGTATCTTCGGCAAACAAAAACCTTTCCGAGTGAAACGAAAAGTGTTCTTGACTGAAACGAGTGCTCCAGACGTAATGGAATTGTCCTCTTAGCCCATAAATGTATGGAAATGAAAGAAAATGGATATGAGGCAACCGACTTCACGATCTCGATCTACAATAGGAGCGGGTCTTCAAACAAGCTCTGATACCATGTTCGAAAACACATGTATTCCAACAGAGGAAGAACACCTTCAGTAACCACTCACATAACTAGATCAAAGATCAATACACCGATGTTTTCACGTGGTAAAACCCGTACGAAGAAACACCCACGGCCCCAGCCAACGCGACCACCTGGAGCATCTTATTAATGCAAAAGAAAAATATTACAGAGAGATTTTACAAGAGAGTTTCTCACAATCGATCATCAGAAAATGACCCTCCATGCTCTTTAAATAGAGATCATGGACCAATTAGTTGTTAAGCCACAGATCAATGGCCGTTAAGATCGAGGAGAATATGAATCGTCGGATCACTCTATGTTGTGAACATATCATGACCATCAAATTTCCTAACTACAAATGCATACTAATGCATACTAAAGAAACACACTTTTACCTAACGACACATTAGACCAAGTAGATCTTAACTAACTCCTAAGTGTCTAAATATCCTAACACCAGCGCCCCCTCCCACCCCACACACAAAAAAGGATAACATTCTTGAGGTTAGGGTTGCTTCTAGGTTTGTTAGGGTGTTCTAAATTAGATTTTTATTGATGTAAACGTATACAACTAGGCTACCTAGATCTAAGTATTTAGGAATAAAGAATTTTCTTAACATAAGATCTGCAAGTTGACCTATCACATTAACTATACGAGATTCTTTCCTTTTTATTCTTGGTTTCTTAATGCATTATTCTTTGATGAAATTGTTGTAGATAGGAACATCTTTAATAGCTCAGAGGAGAGCAATTTTGACACATAAGTTCTTGAGTTCATTAAGAGGTCATTTTTTGAGCTTGTGAAAGTTTTCTTAGATTTTAGCCTTTTAAGAAAAGGAGGTGTTGGTTGAGAGATAGGTTGTTTCTCTTGTGGTGGAGTTTCCTTCTACTTAGAGCCTTTGTCTTCAATGGGATTTGTAATGAGAGGAGGGGTTTTCAGTACCTTCCCTAACCTCATATTGATATCTTGAATATACAAAGAGTAAGTTTGGTAGGTGGTCATGTCATTATCGTACACTTGTTGGAATTTCCTATTGTTCATAATAGGTGTTAGTTGGGTAGACAACTAAGGTTGTCTTAGGATTTATTGTTTTTGTTGTTGTTGGAGAAATGGTACGTTGAGGTGGATGTGGGATCAATGCTTATTGTTGTTAGTTTCGAGGTCTCCACACCTATGGAGGATTATACGATTATTGGCGTTGCATTTGAGGCTGAGAAGGAAATGATTGAAGAGGAGATTGTAATGGTTGAGGATAGTTTTGGTATTGTCATTGATTTTCCATTGTCTAGATAGGTTGATTGGGAGGATACTAGGGTTTAGCATTCATTTTTTCATTATATCTAGAAAAATATTGAGGATGGGAATAAGCATACCCAATTGAAATGGTTGAGCTATTTCTTACCTCCTATGGTTGATGAAATATAGTTGCTCCATATTCTCCTCAGTTCCTTGGCAATCAACCTCTATACTTGGAAAGGAAGGACATTTGGTAGTTTGATGTTTCTCTTCGCAAATTCCATATATTTCCATAGCATGTTTTTTTGTGCATTTAGGACAAAAAACAACTAGATTATTTTTTTTGCTTCTTCTTTCTTTCTCTTTATCTACATTGTATCCATATACATAGCCAGTGAATGTGACATGTCGGTTTTCATATCTTCTAACAAGGTTCCTATTTCATTTTTTGTGAGAGTTTCAAAATTGGATGATTGTGGGGTAGTACTTTTGGCACCCTTGGTTTTGTTTCTTTTAGATATGCAATAGTTATTGAATACTTGCTTGATGTCTTCATACTCCAACTAGAATATGTCTCCATTTTCAAGGAGGTTCACAGTTTTCATCAGTTCCTCTCTTACTCCTCTAAGAAGCATAAGTTTGAGGGAGTTGTCATCTAGTGTGCAACTATGAGCCCTCTTGTAACTAAGTTGGAATCTCTCTTCATATTCTTCCAGGGATTCATCTTCTCCTTTGATCATTCTAAATATCTCATCTCTAGTATCCCTAGCCTTACAATAGTCCCAATATTTATCAATGAAGGTTTTCTTCATTTTCTCCCAAATTATGATGTTGTTCCACTATAAGCTCATAAATCATCTTAAGGAATATTCCTTTAACATAGAGGGAAAAATATTAAGCCTTTGAGAATCTATTGCATAATCATAAGTTCTATAAACAACCTAAAATTCAAAAAGGAAAGTACTAGGGTCCTTTTTAGAAAGGCCATGGAATCAAGAGAGAGTACCTAAAATTCAAAAAGGAAAGTACTAGGGTCCTTTTTAGAAAGGCCATGGAATCAAGAGAGAGTGATGGGATTAATATTCTTCATCAGTTTCCCAAATGGGGAACTCAAAGAGCTTAGGTTGTTGTTCTCATTCTTCAACCATGGTATGATGAGGTGAAGATTCTTCACTTTGTCCAATGTCTTGATCAACAAAGGCATCCACTAAAATCCCTTCTCCTTCTTGAGGCAACTCAACAAATTATTTAATGATTTATTAGATGTCTACTTCATAGTCTTCTTCTTGTTGTCCTTATTCACTTGTACGTGTTTTAGTCACACTATAAATATGTACTTTGATAAAAATCCATCAAATCTATCTTTAGGTTGATGCATACAATCTAATGAGTGTTTTATTTTTTTTCCAAATGTGCAAATGGACTTAAGTATAATTTTTAGCACCTCCTTGGAAATGTTTCCAACGCGATGGGCCAAAAAATTACAACGACATGGTTGAAATCCTCATCTTGAATCTAATTTATCAATCCATGAACGTGATTCTTCATGAGATACCATGCACTATATGTGCAACAACAAGAGTGGAAACTAAATTTTGAATTAATGAAGTACTTGTAATCTAATGGTTGCTCCGGAATGTCACGTTGGCTTCCTTCCTTAAGAAATTAGTTCATAACCTTCACTCCCTCTTTTTTGAGAATGAAGGGAGACTATAGGTTTATTGGCTTACTACTATAAAGCTAAATCAATAGGGAATTTGATAGTTAGTGAGGTGATGTTCCATAGGTTTAACAACATCTTCATCGTCATATACCATAAACCAACTATAGGAACCTATTCAAGTGCTACCTTTGTAAACTATATAGGGAACTATGTAATAAAATGATGTTGGAACTAGTACTAGAAATAATTCTATTAACAGTTGGTGCATAATTCAATTCAAAAGTAAATAAGATAAATAGTATTAGTCCCTTATATTCTATCTCCCCATCCACTTAGGATGATGACATGTACTCCTAAATCCCAAGTCAAGAAACAAATGATGAAGGAGTTGACTATCACTATTCTCTGTGATGAAGTAGATAATATAAATAAGATCATTCAACCACTAAACACTGTTTAACCAATGATTTATTTCATATTCAAGTGATATAAACCAAGATTATGAACACCTTAACCATAGAGTTGTAAGTGTTGTAAACAACAAGTGAAATTACATAATTGACATGACAAAAAAGAAATTGCAAAAACCACATAAAGATTGTTGACATAAATTGCATTACATAGCTATAGGAAACTATAACCTAGAGTATAATTTAGAATGCTAACGTAAAAAGGGTTCCTTTCATTCCCTTGAGTGGGCCCTAGTCAAGGTCACTATATGAACCCTTAATGAAATCACCAAATGCCCAAATCTGAAATAAATAGTCTTCTTACTCATAAACTCAATCCATAACCACATACTGTCTTCTACAATTCGAAAGCACTATGGAATTTCTACACCAAGAAGAATGTATTCCCTCTTCACCTCCATCGTATCCTTACTGATAATAAAAAAATCCTAACTATCCCTTCAATCGATCCTTGATAGAAGTGTGATTGTCTCCTTAATTCCTAGACTCACTAGTAGTTGATCATATGCTACTACTTAGGACTTATGTGCACATATTAAAGCCACACATAAAGGTTGATATGCTACTACTTAAGACTTATGTGCACATATTAAAGCCACACATAAAGGTTGAATTATAAATGCATAAAATTACAACCATGGAAAAGGATCGACGTAAGGCAAAGTCACTAAAAATAAGTTAAAAAGGTCAAACCAAAATGATGACAAGGTGTGTTCAAGATGAAAGCTTCATAAATTCTATAAAATGGGGCAAACCTCTTATGTATCATTGTTTCAAGGGGCATGTTTTTCTCTCCACTTCAAATGCTCTTAACAAGAAATTGAATAAGGATCATGACTAATTGAGTGGTTTGAATGCTTGGCTCCCTTGGATATTTGAGATAGGGCATGATCCCACTTTTCTATCATGTTGAGTTGATTGCTCACTGATTGAGATCAACCCACTAGGATTCTAATTGCTTGCTTCAATCATTAGCCCAAAATATCAAGAATACATAAATTCATTTAAAAATTCATATTTAAGTTAAAGCACATCACATAAACTCCGAGACTCCAAAATTCATAAAATTCAACATGCATAACCCAAAATGTTTCAGATTTATCATAGTCCTTTCGAGTTAAATGTAATCTTTACTCTTTTAGGTACAAAATAGGTCACATCAACTATAAGATGGGCCTTGAAATCCTACCATCTCATGGCCCATCACTACCACCCAAGACAAAAAAAAGTTGAACTAGAAAATGCACAAGAAGTTCATCATGGACTTGATGAGGAGGGTTCAAAGGGGAGGAAGAGAAGGAAGAAACTCCACCTCAAACTTTAAAGAGGTTCACTTGGAAAAGAATGTAACTAGACATGTATAATTATAGTCTGTTTAGTTTTTGATGTACATTTACACATATGAACTTAGACTTGTGAAAGAGGTAATGGAGATGGACGATAGGGAGTCTTAGAGATTAGCCATGGATGACGAGATGGTTTCACTTAGAAAAAATGATACCTAGGACTTGATACTATTGCTTTATGGATGAAAACTCGTTGGATCTAAATATGTGTTCAAAAAAAAGATCGATTTAGATGGCAGTTTTGAAAAGTACAAGGCAAAATTGGTTGTGAGAGGATATTCCTAGGTTGAAGGGATAGACTTTGCTGAGATATTTTCCCTAGCTAATCTAAGTTAACACCTATTAGGTTCTTATTATCTATAGCATCAAATTTTGATTTAGAAATAGAATAAATAGATATGAAAACACCATTCCTACATGGTGACCTACATGAGGAGATCTATATGACACCACTGGAGAACTACGTTGAACTGGAGATCTAGATGTGCACGCTACATGAGACAGGCTCACGATATCAAAGCACCGTTACGTTTTTCACCGCCCCCCCTCCTCTTCGGGAAGGGTGGTTCATGGAAGTTTTCCTAAAGTTCAACGTTACTTGTGGGGTCACTATCCACTCTCGACTTCTGATCCCGCGTCACGTTTTTTAGCTCTCCCCCTCTTTGGGAAAGATGGTTGCTGTAAGTTTTCCTGAAAATAGAAAGTTCAACGTTACGCGTGGGGCACACGCCATTCTGGTCACTATCCACTTTCGACTTCTAATTCCGCGTAAGACACTCGGTTTTCACCTGCTATTCTTTGTTTAATTTCCTTATATAAGATGTTTTTTTTTTTTTTCTCCTCTCTTCTCATATAACAAAGTTTATATAATTTGTATGCTATAAAGTTTTTTAACAAATTGAATCCATTTATTCATTCAAGAATGCTATTTAAACAAAAAAAAATTGTCCAAATTTATAACCAAAAAATCAAAAACTTAGAATAATTAGACAAGATCTCAGTGTTTATAATAATAATAATAGTTGATTTTTATAAATTAACATCTGACTTGCCATGTGCACAGTTATAGTTGGCTTAACCATGATCCATGTTTCATGTTGGCCATAATAATGGATGATTTTTATGAATTGGCATTTAACTTGTCATGTCGTTGGCTTTGGCGTAACCATGATTCATATTTCCTTGTTGGCGAAAACAGAGGTGTTGGAAATTGTTAAACATACTTTTCAAGTTATTTGGTCATACATACAACACAAATCTGACAACTCTTTTGGGTTGTGATGTCAACCAAGTAGACATCAATGATAATTTCAATGATGGAAGCATGCTTAGCCACCCCAACACAATAATTTGGGACACATAAATTATAGTTTCTCTATTTTATAGATTAGATTAATGACAAATAGTCCATGTTGCGTTTAACATAAATCAAATCTGACAACTCTTTTGGGTTGTGATGTCAACCAAGTAGACATCAATGATAATTTCAATGATGGAAGCATGCTTAGCCACCCCAACACGATAATTTGGGACACATAAATTATAGTTTCTCTATTTTATAGATTAGATTAATGACAAATAGTCCATGTTGCATTTAACATAAATCAAATCTGACAACTCTTTTGGGTTGTGATGTCAACCAAGTAGACATCAATGACAATTTCAATGATGGAAGCATGCTTAGCCACCCCAACACGATAATTTGGGACACATAAATTATAGTTTCTCTATTTTATATATTATATTAATGACAAATAGTCCATGTTGCATTTAACATAAATCAAATCTGACAACTCTTTTGGGTTGTGATGTCAACCAAGTAGACATCAATGACAATTTCAATGATGGAACCATGCTTAGCCACCCCAACACGATAATTTGGGACACATAAATTATAGTTTCTCTATTTTATAGATTAGATTAATTACAAATAGTTCATGTTGCATTTAACATAAATTATAGTTTCTCCACTTTATAAATTATATTATTGACAAATAGTCCATGTTGCATTTAAAATTATGTGGAGAATTTGGAATCATAAAATCCTAAGAACCTTAACAATAACATCGATTCTAGAAATAACTTTAATCTTCATTTTAGTATCGCAATTAACGCCAAATTAAAGATGCAAATCCAATAGTTGCATCAAATTAAGTATGTACTCATATTGAGAATTGCTTCAAATTGAGGATGTATGTGTCAATAACTATGTCAAATTAAGGACAAACATTAAGTTAGATATAACTTTGTTTAATTTTATATAAATGTTTAATTTTCCTATTTAATAATTATTTTAGATATTTAATTTTGGGTTAAAAGTTTTTTTAATTTTTATCTTAAACATATATATGTTTTTGTATTATAAAAGTGTTGCATGGATATTATTCAATATGCAAACATATAGAAAGTGATTGTCAAATTGTTATGAATAAGTTTATTACTCACTCTTAATGATTTATCTTGACATGACTCTCTCAAAAAAAAAATGTTTTTGAATTCTATTGTACATATATATCTTAACGAAAACACTTAGTAATAAACAAACTTTAAAGAACATAATACATAACTAAAGGAAATGCCTAGCTATCCATGTGTTTCACACCGTTTTAATGATGCGTTGGCTAAACTCTGATCCACAACCTCCATATTTATATCTATTGGTTGTTGTTGTACTATCTCATCTTCCTTGTTACTTGAGGAACCAATAGATAACATGGCCATGGAGAATACCACAATATGAATACTAGAAACCATTTATTTGAGAGTAACACACTCAACTTGTAACTCGACAATTTTTCGTCTTTGTTGATGCATGGTTTCCATCATGAAAACAACTTCACTATCTTTGTTTGACTCTTGAGCCTGAACTTGGTCTACAATCGAGGAGATTGCAACTTTATTCCTTGTGATATTCACCTTATGGCGTTTGAGCACTTGTTGAATTTTAGTCATCTCATGGATTGGACAACGACCAACATGCCTATGTGCCATTGGTGTTTCTAGGCTACATCCTAGAAGTTGGTTAATATTNTGAGCCTGAACTTGGTCTACAATCGAGGAGATTGCAACTTTATTCCTTGTGATATTCACCTTATGGCGTTTGAGCACTTGTTGAATTTTAGTCATCTCATGGATTGGACAACGACCAACATGCCTATGTGCCATTGGTGTTTCCAGGCTACATCCTAGAAGTTGGTTAATATTTCCTCCTTCCACTCTCAAAATTAACAAGTTATCACAGATGTTAAGCTAGAAATTACTAGGAACAAAATGAAACACCATTGCCCAGAACTAATGACACCACCAGTTGTGCACATGGAAAGACTCAGTTGAAGGATCACATCATGTCACTGAGAGGGGGGGGGGTGTGAATTGATGACACAATAATTTTATCAAATTTTTACTTTTGTTAATTATGTATTACATAAATGCAAACAAAATTTGAACACAATGTTTTATCGTGGAACCCAATTGGGAAAACCACAAACACTTTTCTATTAGCTGCAAAATTTTGTTTTACAAGTTACAATAGAAGGAATATGTTTTCTTCCTCTCTAGAACAACACCCACTGATCAGGATGCACCCACACCCCTATTCACCAGCTCCAACTGGCAGGAGGCTACAACCCCCTATTTAATCAACTACAATTGACAAGGAAGCACCTACTCCCCTGCAGGCTCCAACCTACCCTAGCACCTCCCAGCCACCCTCTGTTCATAAATACATAAATCTTTTGTATAATACATTGGATATCATGACTATTTCTCTGTCTCTTTCTGCATTTGATATTCAATGTCTCTGTTGCAGTAACCAGAATTCCTTCACATCTCGGCTTACTTATAAGTCTTTCAAATTTTCAACACAACTCTTCATAAACATCACACTTATTCATCTAATAGATTATATATCTAATTACCATTGATTATTACTAACACGATTATCATTCTTCTTCGATTTAGTTCCATCTTTTAATGCATGAATGATTTAACCAAGATTCAATCTAACTGTTTCTTCATGCAAGTTACTGTCTTTGTGTTTCTGCAGGGTTTTACTAAATTTGGTGATCATCTGGACATGGCAACATGTAAACCTTTCAACAGTTATGGTGGATTTTTAATAGGTTTTTCTATCTTCTTCATGTGATCCACCTTCGCCATGATCTTTGTCATTTTATAGAAATCATGACAGTGTGATATCTTTGGTGTTGTGCAAGGTTATACTAAACATGGCAAACCTCCGGTTTTATCATTCCATTACATCTTCCGACAAATTAGCGGTCTTGACATCCTGATGTATATTCAATTGGTAGAGAACTTGGTGATCCTCTAGACTTGGTATTATGCCAAAGAATCTGATAAAAATGATAGTCTTACCACCAACCAAAATAACGAACTCACCTAAGCCCACAATCACTTCATATGACCATTGTGTCAATAGATATATAAAAGAAATATTAATCCAACAGATGAGATCATCTCCTTGGTAAATCACCGATTGTTGTCACTTATTCCAAAAGGTAGGGGGCTTGACAAGTCGTCCCAGGCTCTAGGTTGGTGATCCTCATGTGAAGTCCAAGCACCTAGAGACCCCACCATACCTTTGCACTACGCGCCGAATAGGCATAGTGAGGGCGGTCTTTATAAAACCATATGAACCTTTCCGAACTTCCAATGTGGGATAAATCCCACTGAATGAATCAATCGACACTGTCGATCACTTGATCGGACAGTTGTTGAGTCTTCACAATTGATTCTTATGCAGATCTTCATTTACTCTACTTCTTGTGTCGATTGACCGCTACCCATCGAAATTCCATGATAGCCATCACTTTGTAGCAGAGATAGGCCATGCTTCATATCACAGAGATAACCATTGACACCATTAACTATTTTTTTTTGTGGATATGATTGGATTTGTATTACAACATAGATCTTTCGATCTTTAACTCAACCATCGACTCATTGTTTCTTTTGGTTCTTATACCATGGCTTGCCACCATCATGAGCAACTTTAGGTTGTCCCACTTCAATGATCTCATGTAATGCAATACTTTATTCAGGAGGATGACTTCTAATTCTCTGATCATGGAAAACGAGACTTCTTAGGGATAACCTACTTCTGGGTATGCCAATCATAAAGAACTCTCCACCTTGGTCCCTTTCATTTTCTATCAAATTGTTTTCTGGTGATGCTGGAACAACCTCTTTGCATAGTAGCTAGCAAGTAAGTTTGAGGACCCTAAGGCATGGTCTTCTCATTACTATGCTCAATTCAAATTGCTTATCTGTCAATGCCAACCATTTTCTTTGTCATCATACTACCTCATCAATGGCTCTGTCAACATAGACATGTTATCATAGGAAACATAATGTCAACGTGTTCTTCTCCATTTTAGATGTTTAGATTTAAATATATGTAACACTATCAATGCCATCACAATCACCATGATATCAACACATCTGAAATGTATGCAACATTAGTATCCCTATTCCATTCATGATTATGCAGTAGAGTCAATATTGTCAATGTCAATGCCATTATCATCATCACAGATCTATTGTCAATGCCAATGCCATCAATGCCAACCTGTATTTCCATATTGCCAACAATCTCCCCCTTTGGCATTGATGGCAATATTATTTTCATTTCTCCCCCTTTGACATCAAGGGAAAAGGGTTGAATGACTCCCCCCGACTTTGATCATTGTCTCCCCTTGAATTGATGGCAATTGATGCATTATTTTCTTAAGAGATTAGATTAGAAGAGAGACTACTCCTAATCTTTGCCTGAGATATTCAAATGCATCTCTTCTTAAGGGTTTAGTGAAAATATCTGCAACCTGTTCTTCTGTTGGGACATATTCCAATTTAATGTTCGTATTTGCAACCTGATCTCTTATATAGTGGTATTTTATTGGAATGTGTTTTTCTTTGGAGTGATGGACAGGGTTCTTGGAGAGACTTATAACACTTGTATTATCACATTAGATAGTAGTGGGTTCTTCAAACACTAATTTGATGTCATGTAAGGTTTGTTTCATCCATTCCACTTGTGTGAAACATTCTGCTGCTGCAATATACTCAGCTTCAGTGGTAGACAGATAAATTGAGGATTGTTTCTTGCTTGTCCAAGCTACCAAAGATTCTCCCAAGAAGAATGCTCCTCCACTTGCACTTTTTCTATCATCTACACAACCTTCCCAATCTGCATCTGAATAGGCCCTTAAAGAGAATGAATTCTTGCTAGGGTACCACAAACCAAGATCTATGGTTCCTTTTAAATACCTAAATATTCTTTTCACAGCTTGAACATGGATCTCTTTTGGTGCAACTTGGAATCTAGCCACCATTCCAACAACTTGCTTGACATCAGGTCTAGAAGCTATTACATAGAGTAAACTACCAATCATTGATCTGTAGTGTTTTGGATCTACAACCTTGGACTCATCTTCCTTTCTTAGTTTGCATCCTACTATCATAGGTGTACAAACATGTTTGCAATCCTCTAATTGGAATTTCTTAAGCATATCTTTAACATACTTGGACTGATGGATAAAGATTCCTCTTTTGGACTATACTATTTGTAATCCTAGAAAGAAATTCAGTTCACCAAGCAAGGACATTTCAAATTCTTGTTGCGTCCTCCTAGCAAATTCCTTACTCATTTTTTCATCATCACTCCCAAATATAATAGCATCAACATATACTTCCACAATAATCATGCTATCACCAACAATTTTACAATAAATATTAATGTCTGTTGATCCTCTTTTGAGGCCTTGTATTTGTAAATAAGAATCTAGCCTTGTATACCATGCTCCGGGTGCTTGTTTTAGCCCATAGAGTGTTTTATTTAGTTTACAGACATAGTCTCCTTTGCCAATTAATTTAAATCCTTCTGGTTGCTCAATATAGACTTCCTCTTCTAAGTTTCCATTGAGAAATGCCGACTTGACATCCATTTGATATACTTTCAATTTTTTGTAGTTGGCAAAAGCTAAGAGCATCTTAATTGCCTCTAATTTGGCCACAGGTGCAAAGGTTTCTTCAAAGTATACCCCTTCAACCTGAACATGCCCTTTACATACCAATCTGTCTTTGTTCCTGATTACTTCCCCATTTTCATTCACTTTTTTTTTAAACACCCATTTAGTTCCAATGACATTCTTATTTTTTGGTCTTGGAACCAGTTCCCAAGTTTGATTTTTTTCAATCTAGTCCAATTCTTCATTCATAGCATTGACCCAATTCTCATGTTTGCATGCCTCTTTGATTGAGCTGGGCTCAATATGTGAAAAAAGTGTTATTTTTGTTTGATACAACAATTGTCTTCTTGTTTGCACTCCATTTCTTTTATTTCCAATAATCAGGTCTTCAGGATGATTCTTTTGAGTTATTCTTGAGGATGTCTTTGTGTCTCTTCTTGGGGATTCTTCTCTTATCTCTTCTTCTCGAATATATTCCTCTTCTTCTCTGGTATCCATTTAATCCTCTTGTATATATTCCTTTCCTTCTTCATTCTCTTCTTCTTCTTATGCTTGTGTACCAACTGACTCATCATCATCTTCATCTTCATTGTCAAGTATGGTCTCTTGATGTTTCATCTTCATTGTTTTTAAATCATCCACCTTAACATCTGCACTCTCAACAATCTTATGTAATCTAAGATTGTATCATCTATATGATTTTTTGGTAGAAGAATATCCAAGAAAGATACCTTCATTAGATCTAGCATCAAATTTTCCAAGATTCTCATCAATCCTTTTGATGTAACACTTACTTCCAAAGACCTTGAAGTATTTTACCGAAGGGGCTCTCCCAAAACATAGTTCATAAGGAGTCTTATTACTATTAATCTCGAGATGACCTCTGTTTAATATGCATACTGTTGTGCTTGCAACTTCCCTCCGATATCCATCATGTAATCTTGCTTCATTGAGCATAATCCTTGCAGCCTCCTGGATTGTTCTATTCCTCCTCTCAACAATCCCATTTTGCTGAGGTGTTCTGGCAGCAGAGAATTGTCTCTTAATTCCATGAATTTCACAGAAGAGGTCAAACTCTTTTGAGGTGAACTCACCACCATTGCTTGATATAATACATTTGATTTTGTCTCTGTTTCATTTTCAAAAAGGGTTTTAAAATATTTGAATTTGTTAAATGCTTCTGATTTTTCCTTGAGAAAACATACCTAAGCCATTCTAGTAAAATCATCAATGAACAACATAAAGTAGGACTCGCCTTGCAAACTTTTGGTCCTTGTACGTCCACAGAGGTTGGTGTGAACAAGATCTAAAGGTTTTGAGGTTGAGTATTCTTTTGTTTTGAACCTTATTCTAGTTTGCTTCCCTAGTTGACAATGTCTACACATAGGATTTGAGGGTTTTGTGATCTTTGGCAAGTTTCTTACTGCCCCAAGATTGTTGACTTTCACTAAATTGTCAAAGTTAATGTGCCCCAACCTTCTATTCCATAGCCAACTTTCATCCACTATATTTATATGACACTCCTCATTCAATTTTGTATTTAGTATATATACATTCTCAGGAGTTCTAGGAGCAGTACCAACCAATTTTCCTGAGTCCTTTCTCCTAATCTCACATTTCTAAGAATCAAAGATGAAAATCTGCCCCTGATCATAGGTTTGGCTGACACTTAATAGGCTAGGTTTCATATTTTCAACAAGCAACACATTCTTGGCTTTGCCTTTTCCCAAATTCACAATGCCTTTCCCAAGTATGTTACCTGAAGCATTGTCACCAAATGTAACTTTACCCTTTTGTTTCTTTAAGCTCAAAAACTTGTCCTTATTTTCTGTCATGTGTTTTGAGCAACCATTGTCAACATGCTAGAGATATTCTTTATCTTGGGCTTTCAAGGCAATACGACATTCATCTTTTGATGTTTTTTTCTTTCCAAAGATTCTTTTGCTCTCTAATGAACTTTGGTTTTTATGAGATTTCCATTAATCTTCAATTACTTGCTTTATTTCCATAGTTATGACATCTGAAGCATTCTAAGTTCCTTTCTTGTAGAGGTGCAAAGGAGTTATAATTTCTGCTTTTGACTTGATCTATTGTTTGGTTATCTTTAAGGTTATAGTTCTTAACCCTCAAGTTTTTCCTTCCATATGCTCTACAATTCATAGCTTTGTGTCCGAAATTAGAGAATGCAGAGCAATAACTAAAGAAAATATGAGGATACTTTTCTTGATAAACCTTCTTTGGTGTTGTCTTATATTCCTTCTTGATGGGTGGAATTAATCCTCTGGAGTTCTGATCATTTCTTGTATTTTCTTCATCTTTCTTCTTGAATGTACTGAGGAGAGAAGTTGCATAAGATTTTGAGTTAAATTGGTTTTCTCCTTGAGAATAACCTACTCCATTTTTGTTACTTGAATCCCTTTATGTGGTTATAATCTTATCTAAGATTTTAGAGCTATTTTTATATCTTGTTTGGATAAGTTTTGCATCAAGCTCTTTTCTTAGGTGAACTAATTTTGCCTCCATTTTTTCACAGGTTATTTGTTTCTCTTTAAGAGATTTCTCCAGACTTTCTTCCATCCTATTTGCTTCTAGGATTTGGTTTTTCAGGTTGCTCATGATTTTCTCCATCTCTTTTTCTTTTTGTTCAACTACAAAACTTTTTAGTTGTCTATATCTATTTTTGTATCTTCTTAATTCATCCAAGGCACTGAGAAGTTCTTCTTCTATATTAACCCCTGCTTCATCTTCTGACTCTTCCTCATGCTCAATTTCTTCTATCTCATTAGACTCTTCAATACCTAGAAAAAGGACTTCATCATCATCACTGTCACTAGACTCCGATGAACTGTTGTTTTCTTCTTTTGAGTAAAAATTCTTTTTCCCTTTGTAATACTTTTTCTTATAGTGGAGTTTTCCCTTCTTCTTGTATTGTTTATTTGTGTCTTCTTCATCTTCAGGGTCTTCCTTGGGATAGGGACACTTGGCGACAAAGTGACCAAATTTGCCACAATTAAAACATTTGAAAGGAAACTTTCCTTTGTACCTCCTTGATCCTTTCTAAAGTTTTTTAATAGAATTGGCTTCTTCTACATCAGATTCTTCATGATGGATGGATTGAGGTTTTTTCTTCTAATTTTTTGTTTTCTTGAGCACCTTGAAGGCCACCTCTCCTTTTGGGAGGTTCTCATGACCTAATCTTAACTCATAGGCTATGAAAATTCCATACAATTCATCCATGGTGAGTTGATCTAGATTATCTCAATCTTCAAGAGTGGACACTTTAGGATTATATAGCATAGGCAATGTTCTTAGTATCTTTTCAGCTAACTCATTGTCTGGCACTTCTAATCCCAAACCTCTGATCACATTAACAATATTATCAACTCTTTCGAAGTAATCTGATATATTTGATTCATCCTTCATTTTTAGACCTTTGTATTGTACTTTGAAAGTTTGAAGTTTGGCCCTCTTTTCCTTGGAATCTCCTGCATATATAGTTTCCAATTTATCCCAAAGTTGTTTTGCATTTTTACAGTTTAGTACTTTAGCAAGGATCTTCTTACTCAGTCCAACTTGTAGTGTGTTTAAAGACTTTGCATATTCCCAAAATTTCTTCTTGTCTTCTACTTCGGTGGGAGTGA
Organism: Picea sitchensis; assembly: GCA_010110895.2. NCBI lineage: Eukaryota > Viridiplantae > Streptophyta > Pinopsida > Pinales > Pinaceae > Picea > Picea sitchensis. The sequence goes on from SNQJ01S0036522.1 coordinate 29,790, forward strand.
CTATTGGAACATCATATCCTTTTTCAACTAATGTCCATACTTCCAGTCCAATGGACATCAGATAGATTTTCATTCTAATACTCCATAAAACATAGTCTTCACCATTGAATAAGGGGACTTTTAATGACATCTTCAACTGTTGATCCATTCTGATGTATATTTCTCTTCAAATGACTAAAATTTTTAGTGAAGAGACCAAATCTGATACCAATTGAAGGATCAGATCCTGTCACTGAGAGGGGGGGGTGAATCAGTGACACAATAATTTTATCAAATTTTTACTTTTGTTAATTATGTATTGCAAAAATGCAAACAAAATTTGAACACAATATTTCATCGTGGAACCCAATTGGGAAAACCACAAAGACTTTTCTATCAACTACAAAATTTTGTTTTACAAGTCACAATAGAAGGAATATGTTTTCTTCCTCTCTAGATCAACACCCACTTATCAAGATGCACCGACACCCCTATTCACCAGCTCCAACTGGTAGGAGGCTACAACCCCCTATTTAGTCAGCTACAACTGACAAGGAAGCACCTACTCCCCTGCAGGCTCCAACCTGCCCTAGCACCTCCCAACCACCCTCTGTTCATAAATCCAGAAATCTTTTGTATAATGCATTGGATATCATGATTGCTTCTCTATCTCTTTCCACATTTGATCTTCAATGTCTCTGCTGCAGTCACCTGAATTCCTTCACATCTCAGCTTACTTATAAGTCTTTCAAATTTTCAACACAACTCTTCATAAACATCACACTTCTTCATCTAATAGATTATATATCTAATTACCATTGATTATTACTAGCACAATTATCATTCTTCTTTGATTTAGTTCCATCTTTTAATGCATGAATGATTTAACCGAGATTCAATCTAACTGTTTCTTCGTGCATGTTACTGTCTTTGTGTTTCTGCAAGGTTTTACTAAATTTGGTGATCATCTGGACATGACAACATGTAAACCTTTCAGAAGTTATGGTGGAGTTTTAATAGCCTTTGCTATCTTCTTCGTGTGATCCACCTTCACCATGATCTTTGTCATTTTACAAAAATCATGACAGCGTGAGATCTTTGGTGTTGTGCAGGGTTTTACTGAACATGGCAAACCTCCAATTTTATCATTCTATTACATCTTCCAAAAAATTATCGGTCTCGACATCCTGATGTATATTCAATTGGTACCGAACTTGGTGATCCTCCAAACTTGGTATTATTCCAAAGACTCCGATAAAAATGGCAGTCTTACCACCAACCAAAATAATGAACTCAC
>SNQJ01S0036523.1:11251-24150 GCA_010110895.2 Picea sitchensis
GCACCTACTAGAAGGAAGCACCAACTCCCTGGTTTCTCTAGCACCCACTAGAAGGAAGCACCAATTCCCTGGTTTCTCTAGCACCCACTAGAAGGAAGTACCAACTCCCTAAGAGTTCCAACACCAACTGGATGGAAGCACCAACTTACAGTTACACAGGCACCAACCTGTATATCAAAGAACAACAGTTCTCCCTTGCACCACCCTACCACCCTGGTTTCTCTAGCTGCAACCATATGGAAGCTACAACTCCCTATGTTCAAGCACCCACTTGAACCTATGAGGACAACCGTCCTCCCTAACACCTCCCTATCACCCTGAAATATAAATCTTTCATACTGAAACTTATTACAGTGATATAATGTTCATCAATGGATTACCAATCTCATCATTGTTCTGCTATGATGCTCTACACTCCTATATCATTGTCTCTTTTTCTGCATCTTCTTATGCTTTCTGATCTTCTATTTTTCTCTACAAGAGAACCTCAGCCTTCTTTTACTGTCTCAATTATGCACCTATGTTCTTTGCTTCTGCTTCTGTTTATGCTCTATGCCCATATCTCATCTATGCAGCATTCCTCTTCTGTACATTTCACCTGCTGCACTCTACCTCCTTCTACACACCTGAATCACTCTCAATATCCCCCCATCTCTTCTTTGTTCTGCATTCTTATAGTCTCTATGCACTTTGTGCATGCTCTATGCGTCATGCTTCTGCATGCTCTCCCCATGTCGAGTTCTTTGCCTGATCATCATTGCAACTCTTCATCTTCTTTAGCGGTTAAACCCATGCGTCCATCATCACTGGGTGTAATGCCAATATTCCTTAGCCTCTCTGGCATTCGAGACTCTTCGTCTTCTCTGTCACAATCAAGCTCATTCTCTCTATTGCAGTTCCAGGCTCCAATGGTCATCCATCTGTCAATAGTTTGTATGAACACCCTTCATTCCACTACAAGATGCCTCGAGACCCTTCAGCTTCTCTGGCATTCACCCTGAAGTCTCTTCGAGTCCTCTGGTAGAAACCATCAGTGGTTTCTAGCAGTTACAGTGCAAACCTTGAAATGGAACCTAGCTATGCTAGCTCCTTCCACTTACGTGACCACCGGCTACATCGACATTTCGGCATTTAGACATTTCGACATTCCTGTGATGAAGTGTCTAGACACTCCAAGTCACAATCCCTGAAATGGAGCTTGGTTTCACTAGCTCCTTCTTCCATCTTCTGCATATGTGACCACTGGCTATGACCACAGCCTTATTCAAGAACATATTTCGCACTTTCGCATTTCTGGGATTCTGTGATGAGTCGTCTCGACTCTTCATGTCACAAGATCTGAAATAGATCTCGGCTTCTATAGCTCTGCTCACCAGCTCTTCGACGATGCGATCATCGACGGTGACCAAGCGTGTATCCATAAAGCACTTTCACAATTTTGCATTTTGGCATTTCAACATTCCTGTGGTGAAGTGTTTCGACACTCCAACTCCTGGTATCCGAAACCCACACCAAAAGGTGGTTTTCACATTTTGGCATTTCGACACTTCGACATTCCTGTGGTGAAGTGTTTCGACACTTCCAAATCCTGGTATCCGGAACTCCGAAATGGAGTCACATCAACGGTCTGCTATTTCAGCGTTTCACATTTCGACGTTTTGTCATTTCTGTGATGAAGTGTTTCGACACTTCCAACTCCTGGTATTCGGAACTCCGAAATGGAGTTAGATCAATGGTCCGATATTTCAACCTTTCGTATTTTGGCATTTCACAATTTATGTGATGAAGTGTTTTCACACTTCCAACTCCCGGTATCTGGAACTCTGAAATGGAGTCAGATCAACGGTCCAGTATTGCGACGTTTCACATTTCGGCATTTCGCGATTTTTGTGATGAAGTGTTTCGACACTTCACTCCTCCAACTCCTAGTATCTGAAACTCCGGTTGATGTGCTTGTTTTAGGATTTCGACGTTTTTCATATCGCGAGTTCCTACCGTGAGTTGCTTCCTTGTCTCCTCCAACTCCCGGTATCCGAAAATCCGAAATGGAGTTAGATCAACGGTCCACAATCTTGATGATTCGACGGTCTATATCTTTTCATGATTTCACATATCGCGAGTTCTTGCCATGAGTTGCTTCCTTGACTCCTCCAACTCTCGGTATCCAAAACCTCGAAATGTCGTGGTTTCGCATTTCGCAATTTCATCATTCTTGTCGTGAGTTGCTTCCTTGACTTCTGGATTTTACACTTCTTATCTTTCCATGCCATCATCGTTGCTGATCTTCCTTGCCTATTGGTCGTGATCTTTGTCATCAATGACAAACACGCATACTCTGCACTCTGCGTGCACCTCTGCACTATCTCTTCTGGTCTTCACGAGCTTGCTCTGCTGCATCTTCCCAAAATACTTCTAGTGCCTGCCTAGCACATTATACCTATACTCAAGCCATCATCGCTACTGTACTTTCCATCAATGACAAGCATATGCTTCCTGTAAAACATGCCAACAATTGTGTGTGGATTGTGTCTAATCAGTGAAAATTTCATGTGGAACTCCAAATTGAATAAATATATCTTCAAATAATAAAGAAACTACAACTTTCTTAGTTTATTCTAGAGATCCTTAGCCTCAACCCACTTGGGCACATAATTAGTGCATACCAAGATATACCTTCTTTCAATATGGTGGGTTTATTGGACCAAAAAGATCTAGAGACTAGATTTCAAAAGGCTCTACCAAAATATGAAGTTGTAGTGTCATATCATCTAATTGAACTATTCATCCCATTATTTCAAAAATGTCAGAACTTATAACATACTTCTTGGAATCCTAGAAGATGGTAGGACAATAGTATCGCAAATGTAATAATTTTTTGGCAGTCCTCTTGTCTACAAAATGTCCCTCATAAGGATAAGCATGGCATGATTTAAGGATTTCATAGACTTCATCTTCATGAACAAAACATAGTATAACAAGATATGGATTTATACAAAAGAGTTAGCCTTGAAACCATGATTACATGACACTTATTCTAATATATCTTTGTCATTCCTTTGGTGAGAGATGTTGTGGAATATTTCCTATAGAAAATAGTTATTAATATTTGAAAACCAAGGTGTGTTAATACAATGCATATAAATGTTCATCAGGAAAAACATCCTTAATAGGAATATCATCACCCTCATTTGTAATCCTAGAGAGAAAATCAACAACAACATTTTCTCTCCCAAGTTTATCAAGAATGGCGATGTCAAAATCATGTAGCAATAGTAACCATATAGTGACTTTAACATTGGTAATTGGTCTATTCATAAGATAATGAATAGTACAATGATAAGTGTTAGAACCTATTTATTTTTTGATAATTTTTGTAAAATATTTTGGAATTTTGTTAAAATTTGGTGTTAATTATGGTTTATTAGCTCTTGGGATTTTAAAGGATTTTGTGTTTTTTATCAAAATATTTGGTTGAAAACCAACCCATTAGTGATACCCACACTAACTACGAAATCCACCAAGTATACATAATCGAGAGCTAAGGCATCTAGGAAGTTCCCACACAAAACGCTAAGGGAAGACTCATGGGAGAGCTCACCAAAAACGTGCAGTACACATAAAGTAGTATATGAAACTACATGGTATAAAATTTTCTAACACCTTCAAGGATGATTTTAGGGGCTAAATTTCGCTCATGGGCTAATTTTCCAAGGTTCTTCCCCAAAAAAGATTCGTTATTCTAAAAATGATTCACCCAAATTCTATAGAATAAAATTAGTTTACCTTAAAAATCGCCAAAATTTTATACAAACTATATAAAATCCTTAAAAAATTGAATATTTTTACAAAAATTTTGCCAAACAGTTATAGTTGGCATATGAAGGATTATTAAGATTCGTTAAGGTTTAAACATTTTAAAATAAATTTTCATCCTTAAAATCATTCTAAGGTCCTTGTTTTCTCATGCATGTGAAATATTTACACAATGCAAAATAAAACACCCACAAGTGAGCACAACCTATGTTGATTCAAGGTGGGTGTCAAGGTGTAATCCAATGAAAAATGTTAGATTATAGGGCTCCTACAAAGGGAGAACTTGTCGAGTCTTCACATCGATGACCGTTAAAACTCCAACAAGTCACAAGTGCAGGAACTCATGAGGATTGATGAAATACTAATATACATCACAAATGCAAGTCAAAGGTTTCAAGAAATGTATCATGGATCATTCCAATTTTATTTCTAATGTTTTGTAGTATGGACTACATTCAAAGATGTGATCGATTTCTCTTATGCATATTGGGTCTATTAAGTGTTCATTTGTAATGGCTACAAAGAATGAAGACAAATTGAAGTGCTACCTGAAATGGGTGAAGAGGAATTTTAAAGATACAGGAAATAGGCTCTACGAGAGTTTTCTTCAAAATTTCCAGTAAATTGAATTTGCTACCTGAAGTTCCAGGAATGAAATTGGTTCATCGATTTGCATATTTCGGGTGTCCATCTTAGAAAAAGGGAATATGGGTTTTGTTTGGCATCACATCAATATGCTTATTCTCCTATTTGGATAACCCATTGCTCAATAATCAAGCCAAAATCTTGGTCAACATTTGGTCAAAAACACAGAAATTTCCTGTACATGACTATTTTAAAGGTGTTCTTCCGACACGTTTTTTGAGAAAATGGAGTCGAATTTCAAAAAGCCAAGACATGTGTTTCTCTAAGAATGAACAAAGTAAGGTGCCACAAGGGTAGTTTCTTGAAATAGGGAATCATTTAGGAGCTTTTGGTCGATCTTTGATCTGGAGTTTTCCAGATTTCGCAGAGTTCTATTTCCTATAAAAAAACACTTAAGGAATTTTCTCTGGATTTTAAAGCAAAGAAATCCCAGGTTTAAGGCACTTAATCATCATATGTAAATCACATATAGTATTTCTAGACAATAGTATGCTAACCATTTCCACATATGAAATTAGTCTTTTTCATCTGAATGACATAAAATTACCAACAAAATATCAAGATTAAAACTAATCCCTTATTTGTGAGTAAATGCGCCAACTAATGCAAGAAGTGTTGAGAGCTTGCTAAGTTAAATTTTATCTTTAATTTCAAATTATAAATCAGTCCCAAATTTGATTGAGAGACATTATTATCCTATCAAAGTAGTTCCATAATTCTTAGGAAGCCAATTATCATCCATATTCACATATCAGACAACAATTCAAAGTAGTTCCATAATTCTTAGGAAGCCAATTATCATCCATATTCACATATCAGACAACAATTGAAAATTATAAAAGAAATCATCAAATATTTCAAGAAAAAGAGATCTTCCTTTTGAAAGGAAGAAGAGGGTTTGGTTTTGGGTTTTGGAAAAATGATTTCAAATTTCTATCATTGTATTCATAACTTGAGGTTTAATGCATATGTCTCATTATGGAAGAAACTTTGAACAAAGTGTTGTTCCTGCTTTTCCAAATGTTGTTCTTAATACAAATGAGTGGGGAGACTATCTTCCCGGATTTAGAGGAGATGAGGATGATCATCCTGCACAACACCTCAACAAATTTCATGAGTGCATGGATTAGTTGAATATTCACCATGAAGTTGTATTGATGAATATGTTCATGTATTCTTTGGAAGGTGATGAAAGACAATGGTATCGATCTCTACCTGCTTCTACTATTTCTTCACTAAGAGAGTTTCATGCATGTTTTCAAAAACATTGTAATATTATTTTCTCAACTGAACTTATTTTTGAAGATTGTTGTGAACATATTGAATTCAAAAAATCTACTAGAAACAATGGCTAGGTTGAATTTTATCATCAAACTCATGTTTTTATTCAAAAATTATTAGCAAGGAATGCAATGAAGAATTTGAGTCAAGTTTTCAGCATAGAAAATACTTTTCTTATGACAGTGAGGTGGAAAATAATTTTACTAATGAAGTAATTCTCCAATATAAAAATGCTAGAGATACATGTGATAGTTTTTCAGATGTATCTTATAGTTTTTATGATGAATATGATTTCATTTATCAACATGATGAATATTTTGTTGATCTAGGTCCTTGTGAAGGTCAACTCCTTATTAAAGACTATATACAATCAAATTTTGGGATGGTGCATGATCATTTTTCTATCTTGGATTCCTTTAAAGAATTTTTTATTCAAGAAGAGATTCATCATACTAATGATGAATTAGTTTCCCTAAATAATAATGAAATACATGCTATTCAAAAACCATTTCAGGAAGACCAGGAGATTGGTTATGATTATGATCATCATGCTTTATAAAATACAAAGGATTTTGACTCACCCATTTATGATGAATATTATGATTCTGATGATGGTGAATTACAAGAGAAATCAATAGTTTTTCCCTTTACAAAGGACTTCCATCAACAGTCTCAAAAAGGAAGTGATCTCATTTTTAATGAGGAGAAGATTCTTATATCAACATGCATTGAACCTTCCAACAATCCTTCTCTTTTTATGACTATGATGAGAGTGATATTGAAATTCAAGAGAAACAAACAGTACCAAAAGGGTTTGATCAACAAGACATTTGTCAGAAATTCAAGAAGAGATTCATCATACTAATGATGAATTAGTTTCCCTAAATAATAATGAAATACATGCTATTCAAAAACCATTTCAGGAAGACCAGGAGATTGGTTATGATTATGATCATCATGCTTTATAAAATACAAAGGATTTTGACTCACCCATTTATGATGAATATTATGATTCTGATGATGGTGAATTACAAGAGAAATCAATAGTTTTTCCCTTTACAAAGGACTTCCATCAACAGTCTCAAAAAGGAAGTGATCTCATTTTTAATGAGGAGAAGATTCTTATATCAACATGCATTGAACCTTCCAACAATCCTTCTCTTTTTATGACTATGATGAGAGTGATATTGAAATTCAAGAGAAACAAACAGTACCAAAAGGGTTTGATCAACAAGACATTTGTCAGAAGCAGATCGTCCTTGACAATCAGAAAGAAGCAAGTCAACATATTAAAAAAACAATTCCCCTCACTATCATCAAGCATATGAAATTCTTGAGATGTTGCAAGGGAAACAAGAGGAGCACAATTTTATCGGTGAAGTAGATTTCACACTAGAGTGATTTGGTCTTTTAAATCAATTGGAAAATTTTCATTATTTTCAAGATCCAGTGGAAGTTTGGATGGAGTCCTTGTTTTAAAAGGTCTCAAGTGTTACAAGTTTTGTCACGTTACCTATTTGTAGTTGTGATTATAATTTTCCTATGAAAATTTTGTCGCAAATGTCATATTATTTTTTTCCTTTCTCACATAGTTGAAAACAAGATGATCATTTCATTAGTCAAATGCTTACTTGGGTGCATCGGAATTTTTCTTATACATGATCAAGTTGGATTCAGTTGATTAGAGTAGGAGGTGTGACAAATAATCTCGTTATCCAAGCATTGGGTTTTTAGTTTGATTTTGTGTGTAGTAGAGTAGGGAGATAATGACTCCATAGCCCAATGGAAAGAAAAGCACTAGTGTAGATTAAAGTCATTTTATTTTCATATTTATGGTTTGGTTTTCAGCTTCCTTCAACTAGCATGAGTAGTTTTGGTTTGAAGGAATGATTTCATAGTAGATTGAAACATGTTACAACAGTTTTTCAGGAATAGGAAATTTCTTTATATTTTTTGATAATTTTTGTAATTTTGTTAAAAAATGGTGTTAATTATGGTTTATTAGCTCTTAGGACTTTAAAGGATTTTGTGGTTTTTATAAAAATATGTAGATTGAAACACGTTACAAAAGTTTTTCAGGAATAGGAAATTTCTGTATATTTTTTTATAATTTTTGTAATTTTGTTAAAAATTGGTGTTAATTATGGTTTATTAGCTCTTAGGACTTTAAAGGATTTTGTGGTTTTTATAAAAATATTTGTTTGATAGCCAATCCAATATCCAGTTAATTATGGTTTATTAGCTCTTAAGACTTTAAAGGATTTTGTGGTTTTTATTATGGTTTATTAGCTCTTAGGACTTTAAAGGATTTTGTGGTTTTTATTATGGTTTATTAGCTCTTAGGATTTTAAAGGATTTTGTGGTTTTTATAAAAATATGTAGATTGAAACATGTTGCAATAATTATGGTTTATTAGCTCTTAAGAGCTTAAAGGATTTTGTGGTTTTTATTATGGTTTATTAAGGACTTTAAAGGATTTTGTGGTTTTTATTATGTTTTATTAGCTCCTAGGACTTTAAAGGATTTTGTGGTTTTTATAAAAATATGTAGATTGAAACATGTTACAATATACTAAGTGTCAACCTTTAAAACCCACCAAGTATACACAATCGAAAGAACTAAGGCATCAAGGAAGTTTCCACATAAAATGCTAAGGGCAACCACATGGGAGATCTCACCAAAACAATGCACTATGGTTCAAGTAGTGTATCAAACTACATAGTATAAAATTATCCAACACCTTTGTTTGCTCATGCATGTGGTATATTTCCATAATGTAAAATAAAATTCCCACAAGTGAGCGCATTCTATGTTGATTCAAGGTGTAATCCAATGGAAAATGTCATAGGAGAGAGCTCTTGTGTTTCCATCATCACCAACAAAGGGAGAACTTGTTGATTTTTCACATTGATGACCATTAAAACTCCAAGAAGTAAGAAATGCGGGAACTCATGAGTATTGATCAAATACTATTATACATCACAAATGTAGGTCAATGGTTTTAATAAATGTATCATGGCTCATTCCATTTTGATTGCTAATGTTGTCGATGGCTCTTATGCATATTGGGTCTGTTAAGTGCTCATTTGTAATGGCTACAAAGATAAGACAAATTCAAGTGCTACCTAAACTAGGCTAAGATGAATTTCAAAGCTACAGGAAATAGGCTTTACGAGAAGTTGCTTCAGAATTTTCGGTAGTGTCTCCCATACAAAAAAAATAAATCGAATTCACTACCGAAAGTTCCAGTAACGAAATTGGTTCATAGATTTACATATTTCAGTTGTCCATATTGGAAAAAGGGAAAATGGGTTTTGTTTGGCATCACAACAATATGGATATTATCCTATTTGGACAGCCTAATGCTCTGTCATCAATCCAAAATCTTGGCAACATTTTGTAAAAACGCAAAAAATCCCTGTACAGGGTTATTTTAGAGGTCATATTCTGATGCATGTTTGGAGCAAATGGGGCCTAATTTCAAAACTCTGAGACATGGGGTTTTATCAGAATGGACCAAATTAAGTACCAAGAGGATACTTTCTCAAAATATAGAACCGTTTAGGAGGTGCGGGTGGATATTTGAGATGTATTTTTCCCTATTTCGCAAAGTTCTGTTTCCTAGAAAAACACGTAATCAATCTTATCTTGATTTTAAGGAAAATCAAAACGAGGTTTAAGGAACATAATTATCATATCCAAATCACATCCATTATTCGCAGACAGCGGTCTGGTAACTAGTTCCACATATGAAGGTATTCTTTGTCATCCAAATGACATAAAAGTACCACCAAAAGATCAAGATTAAAACTAATCCCTTAGTTTTGGGTAAGTGAGACAACTAATGTAGGAAGTGTCAAGAGCTTGCTAAGTTAAATTTTATCTTTAATTTCAAATTAGAAATCAGTCCCACATTTGATGGAGAGATATTATTATCCTATCAAAGTATTTCTAGAATTTTTAGGAAGCCAATTACCATCCAGATCCACATTTCCAAACAACAATGCAACAATTGAAAATTGTAAAAGCAAGCATCAAAGATTTCAAGAAAAGGGGATCTTCCTTTTTTAAGGAAGGACAAGGTTCTGTTCTGGTTTTGGAAAACTGATTTTAAATTTGTATCTTTGTATTCAAAACCTAAGGCTTAATGCATATGTCTCATTATTGAAGCAACTTTGTGAATTCAATATCAAATTTGCATCTCTTTGTTCTGTCACATCCTTTTTCTCCTTATTTGAATGAAATGATTGTTGATGTAGTTACATTAATGATCCATGATTTATATATTCATGAACAATAACGATTTGATGTGGTTTCATATACTTCATAAGTTTCATTCAAGTATTTTAATTCATAATTGGAAAGCGTATCTGATTATTGAATTTCCAGTCTTGTGAATGTATTAATTGAACAACCTGTGAGATTGATATATTCATATAAGTGTTTCTCCTTTCTTCCCTCTTGCACACTTTAATATAAAGTGTTTGAATATTGAGTTTATATCCCTTTAATCCATGGGGTATATTGTATGAGTTTGAGTGTTGTCCTTTATTTGACATCTGAATATTAGTTAACCTAATCCATCTTCCCAACCAAACATCAAATCGTGTTCAAGATGTGCTAGGCACTATTCTTTTGAAGTCAAGAACAATCTCTAATGCTAACAATAAGTATGTCAAAAGAAAGGATAGCTAGTTATGTAATGAAAAAATGTATTAATGGCGTTAACAACATCAACATATTTTTTTTCAATAAATGTATAGTTTGTTTCTATGGAAGTAAGATTCTTGATGATGAAGTAGATAGCATAAAGTCAATGTTCTTGTTTTTGTCCAAGTACAACTCAAAATTTGTATTAGAAGCATTTGTAGATATGTGGAAGGGAAAGTACCAATTTGGTATCGTTAATATTGGTGCTACAGATACTTTCCCCTTCAAGTGTAATGTCCCCCAGCTTAACCAAGGAAATTGCTTGCAGAAAATACACATAAATTTGAAAATTTTCTACTAACTATATTCATGTAGCTTACTAGCTACAAATTATACACATATTTAACCAACCAATTATATAAATGCATATACATCATGCTATTTAACACAAATGTTGCCTCCCGACTGAGACAAACTATGCATGCAACAACCTTTATAATGTGCATGGAAACTATTCACAACATGTGCACAAAAGGTTTTGTGCTACGTGCGAAAATTATTCCCAACATGCACAATGATTCAAGCACCACACTGAAATCTATTACTGCTACTACTAAAATTGATTAAAAAATACATTTAAACCTCTAATTATGAAAAACGACAATCAATCTCAATCAATTGTCTATACTAGTTGAAAAATTAAATGTACCTAATAATTTCACCACAATTGTTGATTAATTGGGTTGGTTTTCATTGATGTCAACCTTTGAAAAAAGTTCGGTAGCGAATTTCGGTAGCACAAAGGTTTGGGTAATGGACCCACATTTGTTTGGTGGATAATGGTATGCGTTTTGATATATTTGCAGGTAAGACTATTCTAGATGGATAGCACATATCATACCATTTCTGGTGGTATGTGGAATGCCACATAACTCCTCACGGTTAGAGAGTTATGGCCACGTGAAGTTGGAGAACCCTCATGAGTCATCTAGAAGCCCCAAAAAGTCAAAGTGTTTGCAAAAGAAATTAATTAAATAATAAAGTTAATGGAGAACTCCATAAAATAAGAAAAGTGGGATGCTACATGAAAGCATAAATAAGAGACAAGGTTCTCTCATTTAATCACACTTGAACCTATTGAATATCATTGAATATCTATTTTGTGAATAGTTATTTGGGCACATATTATTGATAGAGAAAAGTGCGGCAACAAAAATGTGGCAAAAAAAGTGCAACAGAAAAACTGTGGAAGAAAAAGTGTAGTAGAAAAAGTGCGATAGAAAAATCGCAGAAGAAAAATCACCACAGAAAAAGTACGATAGAAAAATAGCGGCAGAAAAAGTGCGATAGAAAAATTGCGGCAGAAAAAGTGTGGTAGAAAAATCATGGCAGAAAAAGTGCAGCAGACAAATCATGGCAAAAAATTTGTGGTAGGAAAAGTGCAGCAAAAAAAGTGCGGTAGAAAAATCACGACAGAAAAATCGTGGCAGCAACATGGTTGGGGTCTATTTATGAGAGATATGGCACATCTTGTTTGAGGTATGTTTTGTGAGATATGGTTTATCTCTTGAGATGGTATTGGATGTTCAGTATTGCTACATATATCATATTTCTTGAGGGATACAATTGGTATTTTGTTGCTAGTATTTAGCATATGGGTATTGGTCTTTTGGTTGTGATGTGTTGTTGAACTTGTTGGTTTAGTTTGAGGCTACATAACAGTGAGGTTGTGGCACATGGTTTGATCTAAGGGTTTATGGATAGAGTGATGAATTGTTTATGGTTATATTGGTGTATTTCTTTGGTATATGGTTGAGGTACATGTTGGGTACATGGTTGAGACAAGTAGTTGATGAGTTGGCACATACATGAGGTGTATAGTTGATGATCTTGGTACATATTGATGAGTCATGGTTGATGTGTAGTTGATGCATGGTACATGTTGGTTTAGGTTCTTGGTACAGGTTGTTTGGTGCAGGTTGATTGGTACAGTTTGTTACAGGTTATTGGTACAGGTTGACAGTGACAGGTTGACAATGGAAGTGGTTGATTCAATGACAGTGATAGGTTTTTTACATTTGACATTTATATTTCAGGGTGGTTGGATGTGGGAAGGAAAGGTGGTTGTAGCCACCTTTCGATTGTAGTCGGAGAACATAGGGGGTTGTAGCCTCCTCCTGGTTATATCCATAGAATTGGCGAGTTGGAGCTTCCCTCAGGTTGTAGCCTAAGAAGCTAGGGGTTTGGAGCCTCCTTTTAGTTGCAGTTGGAAAACAAAGGAAGTTGGTGCTTCCAATGAATGTAACTCTTAAAGAAATATAACAAAAGTATTCTTTGTTTTTCTCCCTCTTTGGGTTTCAACATAAAACACTAGTGTACTGGGTATGTGTATGATTGCTAATTTGTTCATTGTTTATTTACTCTACAACTATTGGATGGTAATTCTACATTGATATAACCCTTTCATTTTGTGGTTGCAAATGATTGTATTGCTCTATTAATGATTCACC
>SNQJ01S0036523.1:24160-41512 GCA_010110895.2 Picea sitchensis
TATAGTTTGAAGAGGATAAGGTGAGGAGGTTAGGATGATCCCACTAAATCATGAAAGCGAGTAAGATCCAAACCATTCAGATGCCACCTCACCATGGAAGTTTCTCCTTCTAGAAGATTCGAAAAAACACTCGGTTTTCCCACGTGTAAGAATTCTCACACCCTTCTTATTGTGCAACCTATGAACTGTTCGCACCCTATCTATGATGCAGCCTTCCTTTTTTATAAGATTTTTACACAAGAAAATGCAACTTCTTTTCTCAGGAAAAGTTCTTCTCCCTTCTCTCTTCAGTAACTCAGGCCACTGACGCCTCTGAAGGAAACATATAGGTTTACATCATTAACGGTCATAGGGATGACGAAAATAATGTGTAACAATGAGCTATGGAAAGGAAGACCAACAAATGTGAAGCACTTCAGAGTATTTGGAAGTAAATGATACATCAAAAGAGAGGATGGAAAAATGGGAAAGTTTGACTCTCGTGTGGACAAAGGAGTACTTGTTGGTTACTCAAGTACAAGAAAATCATACAAGTGTTACAATTTGAGGTTGAAAAAAATTGTGGAAAGCATCAATGTAACAATTGAATTAAAGGAAGAAGAAAATGAATCAGTGGAACAACTTTATGAAGAAGAAGAATAATATGAAGAAGATGTAGAAGGGGAAGATGAAGAGGATTAGACAGAAGTACAAGAGAATGTTCAACAAGTGCCTCCAAAGATACCTAGCAAACAAGTACATAAGAATCATCCTTTAGATCAGATTATCATAAATAAAGATGAATGAGTAGAGACTAGACAGAACAAATGCACCTAGCACTCTTAGCTACGATTGAACCAAATAGTTTTGAAGAGGCCAGCAAGGATGAATTTTGGAATAAGTCCATGGATGAAGAATTAGATCAAATAGAGAAGAATGACACTTGGGAATTGGTTCCAAGACCAAATTATAAGAATGTGATTGGCACAAAGTGGGTATTCAAAAATAAATTAAATGAAGATGGATAGGTTAAAAGGAACAAAGCTAGATTAGTATGTAAAGGATACACATAGGTTCAAGGAATTGACTTTGAAGAGACATTTTCCCTAGTTGCCAGAATGGAAGCATTTCGATTTATTTTAGCTTATGCTTTCTCCAAGAATATTAAAGTATATCAGATGGACGTAAAATCAATTTTTATGAATGGGGAACTTGAAGAAGAAATCTACATTGAACAACCAGAAGGATTTCAATTGTCAAAGAACAAAGATTATGTGTCTAAATTGAAGAAGGCTTTGTATGGTCTAAAATAGGCTCCTAGAGCATGGTACTCTAGACTCGATAAATATATACATCAGGCAGGGTTTCCACTCCTATGCAAACCAATTGAAAGTTGAGAAAATATGGTGATTCAAAGTCTACAGACCAGAGGAAATACAGGTCAATGATTGGGAGATTACTATATGTGACAACATCCATACTAGATGTAATGCATGTAGTTTTACAAATGGCATGATTTCAATAAGCACAAAAGGAAACACATGTCGTAGCAGTGAACAAGATTTTCAAATATCTCAAAGGAATAGAAGAGTTTGGATTATGGTATCCAAAAGGAAAGGCTCTATCACTTATTTCCTACACATATGCATATTGGGAAGGTTGCATTGATGATCGACAAAGCACTAGTGGAGCAACGTTATACTTGGGTGAGTGTTTAGTATCAAGACTAACCAATAAACAATAATCAATATCCTTATCTACAGCCGAGGCAGAGTATATTGCAGCATCAACATGTTGTACATAGGTTCTATGGATAAAACAAACTCTAACAAATATATAGGTTGAGTATAATGATCCCATTCAAATCTATTGTGATAATAAAAGCACCATCAATATCTCAAAGAACCCGGTGATGCACTCCAAGATGAAGCACATTCCAATCAAGTATCAGTTTCTACGAGAACAGGTTGCAGAGAAGAACATCAGAGTTGAATATGTGGGCAGAAAAGAACAAGTGGTAGAGATATTTACAAAACCACTTCCACGGGAATCCTTTGAGCATCTTCTCCAGAGACTCAGAGTAATTTCTACTCCAAAATGAATTCTTTTGAATGATTATCTTATATGTCTTAGATTTACATGAGGAAGCACCATAAAGAGGACAATTTAGGTCAGCATATTAGTTTCAGGAAGAGTTCAGTCAGGGGGAGTATCCCCAAGGACAGTTGAGTTAGGGGGATTAACCCCAAATGGAAATATACCTTTTCCATTGATGACAAAGGGGGAGATATTTATTAGATGCAGAGCACAAAGGCATGGTTCTAGGGGGAGCAATGGTCATAGGGGGAGCATGAGTGATATGACTTAAATATTGCATGACATGACTTCAATATTGCATTAGAGTGTTTCCATAAATGCCAAAGGGAAGGTTTTTTATTAATTGGGTTGGTTATAATTGAGGTTAACCCTTGAAGAAAGTCCGGTAGTGAATTCCGGTAGCACAAAGGTTTGGGTAATGGACCCAAGTTTGTTTGGTGGTTAATGGTATGAGTTTTGATATATTTGAAGGTAAGAATATTCTAGATTGATATTACATGTCATGCCATTTATAGTGGTTTATGGAACGTCAGATAACTCCTCACGGTTAGAGAGTTATGGCTATGTGAAGTTGGAGAACCCTCATGAGTCATCTAGAAGCCCAAAAAAGTCAAAGTGTTTGCAAAATAAATTATTTAAATAATAAAGTTAATGGAGAACTCTCTAAAACAAGGAAAGTGGAATTCTACATGAAAGTATAAATAAGAGGCAAGGTTCTCTCATGTAATCACACTTGAACCTATTGAAGATCATTGAATATCTATTTTGTGAAAGGTTATTTGGGTAGGTATTATTGATAGAGAAAAGTGCGATAGGAAAAATGTGGCAGGAAAAGTCCGTCAGAAAAAGTGCAGCAGAAAAAGTGTGATAGAAAAATTGCAGCAGAAAAAATGCGGTAGAAAAATTATGGTAGAAAAAGTGCGACAGAAAAATCGCATAGAAAAAGTGCGGTATAGAAATCGCGAAAGAAAAAGTGCGGCATAAAAATCACGGGAGAAAAATCGCAACAAAAAAAGTGCAGTAGAAAAATCGCAGAAGCAACATGGTGTGGATCTATTTATGAGAGATATGGTACATATTGTTTGAGGTATGTTTTATGAGCTAGGGTTTATCTCTTGAGATGGTATTGGATGTTTATTATTACTGCATATATCAGATTTGTTGAGGGATATAGTTGGTACTTTGTTGCTAGTATTTGGCATATGGGTATTGGTCTTTAGGTTGTGATGTGTTGTTGAAGTTGTTGGTTTWGCTAGAGGATACATAACAATGAGGTTGTAGAACATGGTTTGATGTAAGGGTTTATGGTATTTGGTTTATGGATAGAGTGATGAATGTTTTATGGTTATATTGGTGTATGTCTTTGGTATATGGTTGAGTTACATGTTGGGTACATGGTTGAGACAAGTAGTTGATGAGTTGGCACATACATGAGGTGTATAGTTGATGATATTGGTACATATTTATGAGTCATAGTTGATGTGTAGTTGATGCATGGATGATGCATGGTACATGTTGGTTCAWGTTATTAGTATAGGTTGTTTGGTGCAGGTTGATTGGTACAGGTTGTTACAGGTTATTGGTACAGGTTGAAAGTGACAAGTTGGCAATGGAAGTGGTTGATTTAGTGACAGTGATAGGTTATCTACATTTGAAATTTATATTTTAGGGTGTTTGGACGGGGAAAGGACAGGTGGTTGTAGCCACTTTCATATTCTAGCTGGAGAACATAGGGGGTTGTAGCCTCCTTCTGGTTTTATCCAAAGAATTGGGGAGTTGGAGCTTCCCTCAGGTTGTATCCCGAGAAAATAGGGGTTTGGAGCCTCCTTCTAGTTGCAGTTGGAAAAAAAGGAAGTTGGTGCTTCCAATGAATGTAACTCTTAAAGACATATAAGAAAAATCATTATGTGGTTTTATCCTGCTTTGGTTTTCCACGTAAAACACTAGTGTACTGTGTTTGTGTATGATTGCTCATTTGTTCATTGTTTATTTACTCTGCAACTATTGGATGATAATGTTATATTGATATAACACTTGCATTTTTGGGTCGAAAAGGATTGTATTTCTCTATTATTGATTCACCCCCCATCTCAATAATCCAACAATTGGTATCAGAGCAGGTTCCTTCATAAATTAGTTTAACTACTGAAATCTAGATCATGGAGAGAAACAACATGAATAAAAATGGAATACCACAATTTGATGGACATAAGTATGTGTTTTGGAGTAGAAGGATGAAAACATATTTACAGGCATAGGGATTTGAAATTTGACAATCTGTGCTAGATGGATGTAAAGAACCAATAGTTCCACTAACAAATGAAAGAGCAATAAAACTCAGGAAAAATAATTCCAAAGACACAAATGCACTTTTGAATGGTCTTTGTGAATCAATAAACACCAAAGTTATACATTGTAAATCCACTAAAGATATTTGGGACAAGCTTCAAAATATTCATGAAGGAGATTCAAAAGTCAAAGAAGCAAAGCTTCAAAGTTACAGAGGTCAGTTTGAACAACTAAAGATGAGGGAAGACAAGAATATTGCAGCTTACTTCTTACGAGTCGATGAAGCAGAAAATGCAATCATAGCATTGGAAGAAGATATTAAATAATCTGTAATTGTTCAAAAGGTACTAATATATCTTCCTATGATATTTGATCTTAAGATATCAACAATAGAAGAAAGAGCATATCTAGACTCAATAAGCATGGATGAACTACATGGAATATTCATAGCATATGAAATGAGAACTGAACAGGAAAATCCAGATATAAAAGAATCATCTTTCAAAGCATCCAAAATGGAAAGAAAAAGGAAAAAGAACATAGAAGAAGCAGTGACATCTCAGAAGATGATGAAGAAATGTTCAACTTTGTCAAAATATTAAACAAAGGAATCAATGACAGATATAAAGGTAAGTTTCCATTGATTTGTTTTAATTGTGATGGTATTGGTCATTTTGCTAACAAATGTCCTCACAAGAAAAATAAGAGGAATGATGAATATTAATCAAATTGAAAACAAACATATAAAGGCAAAAGAACCACAAAGAAATATTTCAAGAAAAGATTATGCACCAAAGAAGACATCTCCTCATCAGATGAAGATGAAGTCAGTGACAGTGAAACAGAAAGAGTTCTATTCATGGTAGTAGAAAACTCTGATAAAGAAGACACTGAAGAAGAATATGAAGAGGCAGAAGTTGACTACCCATAAGAATTTTTGTGTTCCATAGAAGTTATAAGAAGAGAAAAGAAGCAAAAAAAGAAGCTACAAGAAGAACTTGACAAGAAAGAAGACACCCAGGAACTAGAACAAATGATCACAAATTTGAAGGTTCAAATAGAAGAAGATAAACGAATTGAAGAAGTACTCAAAGAACAACTAGAATAAAGAGACAGGATCATTGGAAATTTGGAAGCAGAGATTGTCACAATAAGAAAGGATCTTCAAGAGAAAAATATGCAGAACAACTGAAAAGTTTTGGATAACATTATCACCAGTTAAAAGCCTCATATTGACAAGTCTGGACTTGGATACTATTAGATAGAAAATGGATCAATCTCCATAACAGCATAATAAGAAACATATCCAAAAATCTACGCAGAAACAATCAAAGGGGATATGAATACCTACAAAGAAGATATCAGGGACACTCCTCCACCGAGAAGATTCATATTTCAGAATCAACGAATGATAGATAGGCCTCATGAAGAAGAAGGATTCAGAAGAGAAAATCCTTTCAGAAGATCTTCAACTCCTAGGTATCAAGCTATCTTTTTTGGTTTATTTTATGCATGTAATAGTTTTGTACATAAATCTATGAATTGGAGAGATAACAACAGGAACATAAACAAATTTGAAATTCATACCCAAAAGGGTTATCTAAGAAGTCCCAATGAAACACAGAGAAGAAGTTACAACGGGTTTGAATCATTGAGAAATGAAGTGGAATGGTACAAGTGCAACAACTTTGGACACATGGCCAAATATTTCAGAATGACATTTCCTCGTAGAGAACCAAAACAAAACAACAACAATCACATACATGAACCTTAGAAGAGAACATGGATAAGAAAGCATAATTAGTATAATAATGAATAATGCACACTCTCTCTACAAGCTAAGGAAAAGAAACGTGGCTGGCATGTTGACAGTGTATGTTCAAAACACATGACATGTGATAAAGACAGGTTTCTTACATTAAGAAAGGAAAGAGATGGATCAGTCGCCTTCAGAAATTATGATTCAGCTAAAATCATTGGAAAAGGCACAGTCATAATTGGAAACAAGACTACCAAGGCATAAAATGTTCTACTAGTAGAATATATGAAACATAATCTTCTAAGTGTGAGTCAAATGTGTGACCAAATTCATAAAGTTACTTTCGATTCACAAAAGTGCGAGATAAGAAAAGAAGGTTTAGAAAAAATGATTGCAGTAGCTGAAAGAACTTCAAGCAACATATATGTATTAACTRAAATTGAAAATGAAAAGTGTTGTCTAGGAAGGGAAGATGAAATTTGTCTATGGCACAGAAGAATGGGTCACATACACTTTGATAACCTTTTCAAAATCGGCAAAAAGGAAGCAGTTAGAAAAATTCCCCAGATTATGTAACCAACCAACACTTTATGCAAGCATTGTCAACACAGAAAGAAAACAAATACCGGGTTTAAATCAAAGGAATATTCAATGACAAGACCACTAGAAATTGTGCATACTAATCTAGTTGGACCAACTACAACAAAGGGCTTAAAAGGTGAGAAATAATTTATGTTATTAGTTGATGATTATATAAGAATGACTGTAGTTTTCTTTCTCAGGAATAAGTCAGAAGCTTTTGAAAACTTCAAGGTCTATAAGGAAATTGTTGAAAATGAAATGGATTAAAATATCAAATGTTTGAGATCTGATAATGGAGGAGAGTTCACTTCAAAGGAATTTATGGACTACTGCAACAGACATGGAATAAAAAGGCAATTCTTCGTTGCTAGGACACCTCAACAAAATGGAGTTGTTGAAAGAAAGAACATAACCATACATGAAATGGCTCGAACAATGTTAATGGATTCCAAATTAACATTTATCTTTTGGAAACATGCACTTCATACAACATTTCACATTCAAAATAGAGTAATGCTTAGAAACAAAACTAACAAAACTCCCTACGAGCTATGGAAAGGAAGACCAACAAATGTGAAGAACTTCAGAGTATTTAGAAGCAAATGTTACATCAAAAGAGAAGATGGTAGAATGGGAAAGTTTTACTCTCGTGTGGACAAAGGAGTACTTGTTGGTTACTCAAGTAAAAGGAAATCATACAAGTGTTACAATCTAAGGTTGAAAAAAGTTTTGGAAAGAAGCAATGTAATAATTGATGAAACATGTGGACAAGAATTAAAGGAAGAAGAAAATGAATCATTGGAACAAATTTACGAAGAAGAAGAAGAAGATGAAGATGAAGATGAAGAAGAAGTAGAAGGGGAATATCAAGAGGATCAGATAGAAGTAGAAGATAAAGTTCACAAGTGCCTCTAAAGACACCTAGAAAACAAATACAGAAGAATCATCCTTTAGATCATATTATCGGAAACAAAGATGTAAGAGTAGATACTAGAAGAATAATCCATTCACCAGAACAAACACACCTAGAACTCTCATCTACGATTGAACCAAACAGTTTTGAAGAGGGCAACAAGGATGAATTTTAGAATAAGGCCATGGATGAAGAATTTGATCAAATAGAGAAGAATGACATTTGGGAATTGGTTCCAAGACCAAAGAATAAGAATGTGATTGGGACAAAGTGGGTATTCAGAAATAAACTGAATGAAGATGGACAGGTTACAAGGAACAAAGCTATATTGGTATGTAAAGGATACACATAGGTTGAAGGAAACAACTTTGAAGAGAAATTTTCCCCAGTTTCCAGAATGGAAGAAATCTGATTTCTTTTATCTTATGCTTGCTCCAAGAATATTAAAGTATATCAGATGGACGTAAAATCAACTTCTCTGAATGGGGAAATTGAATAAGAAATCTACATTCAACAACGAGAAGTATTTCAGTTTTCAGAGAGCACAGATTATGTGTGTAAATTGAAGAAGGCTTTGTATGATCTAAAACAGGATCCTAGAGCATGGTACTCTAGACTAGATAAATATCTACAACAAGCAGGGTTCAGAAAAGGAAATGCAGACATCAACCTCTACATCAAGGTAACTCAAGATAGTATTTTATTAATTAAAGTTTATGTTGATGATATTATTTTTGGAAGCAATGATCACATGTTAAGACAAAATTTTACAAAGGGTATGCATAATGAATTTGAAATGACATTACTCAGAGAACTATCCTTCTTTATGGGTCTTCAGATACGTCAAAGAAACCAAGGAAATTTTATTTCTCAAACTAATTATATCAGAGAAATGATAAAGAGGTTTGGAATGGAAGATTGCAAACCAATTACCACTCCTATGAAAACCAATTTCAAGTTGAGAAAATATGATGATTCAAAGTCTATAGAGAAGAGGCAATACAGGTCAATGATTGAGATCTTACTATATGTGACAAGATCTAGACCAGATTTAATGCAGGAAGTTGGACAAGTAGCACAATTTCAAGAAGCACCAAAGGAAACACATGTTGTAGCAGTGAAGAGGATTTTCAGATATCTCAGAGGAACATAAGAGTTTGGATTATGGTATCCAAAAGGAAATGATCTATCACTTATTGCCTACACATATGCAGACTGGGAAAGTTTAATTGATGACCAACGAAGCACCAGTGGAGCAATGTTATACTTGGGTGAGTGTTTAGTATCATGGCTAAGCTAGAAACAATCATCAGTATCCTTATCTACAGTCAAGGCAGAGTATATTGTAGCAACAACATGTTGTACACAGGTTATATGGATGAAACAAACTCTGACAAATATACAAGTTGATTATGATGATCCCATTCCAATCTATTGTGATAATAAAAACACCATCAGTATCTCAAAGAACCTGGTGATGCACTCCAAGACAAAGCACATTCCAATCAAGTATCACTTTCTACGTGAATAGGTTGTAGAGAAGAACATTAGAGTTGAATATGTGGGCACAAAATAACAAGTGGCAGACATCTTTACAAAATTTCTTCCACGGGAAGCCTTTGAGTATCTTTGCCAAAGACGCGGAGTAATTTCTACTCCAAAATTAATGTTTTTGAATTCTTATCTTATATGTCTTCAATTTATATGATTAAGCACCATAAAGAGGGCAGTTTAGGTCAGGAGATCAGTTTCAGGAAGAGTTCAGTTAGGGGGAGTATCCCTAAGGACAGTTGAGTTAGGGGGATCAACTACGGATGGAAAGATACCTTTGCCATTGATGAAAAAGGGGGAGATATTTATTAGATGCAGAGAACAAAGGTATGGTTCCAGGGGGAGAAATGGTCACAGGGGGAGCATGAGTGATATGACTTCAATATTTCATGACATGACTTCAATATTGCATCAGAGTGTTTCCATCAATGCCAAAGGGGGATATTGTTCATTAATTGGGTTGGTTATGATTGATTTCAACCCTTCAAGAAAGTTCGGTAGTGAATTCCAGTAGCACAAAGGTTTGGATAATGGACCCAAATTAGTTTGGTGGATAATGGTATGAGTTTTGATAGATTTGAAGGTAAGACTATTCTAGATGGATAGTACATTTCATTCCATTTTTGGTGGTATGTGGAACGTCACATAACTTCTCATGGTTAGAGAGTTATGTCCATGTGAAGTTGGAGAACCCTCATGAGTCATCTAGAAGCCAAAAAAAAGTCAAAGTGTTTTCAAAATAAATTATTTAAATAGTAAATTTAATGGAGAACTCCCTAAAATAAGGAAAGTAAGATTCTACATGAAAGTATAAATAAGAGGCAAGGTTCTCTTATTTAATCACACTTGAACCTATTGAATATCATTGAATATATATTTTGTGAAAGGTTATTTGGGCAGGTATTATTGATAGAGAAAAGTGTGGAAGGAAAAGTGCGGAAGGAAAAGCGTGGCAGGAAAAGCGCGAAAGGAAAAGTGTGGTAGGAAAAATGAGATAGAAAAAGTACGGCAGAAAAATCGTGGCAGAAAACGTGCGGCAAAAAAATCGCGTCAGAAAAAGTGCGACAGAAAAATCGCGGCAGAAAAAGTGTGGTAGAAAAATCGTGGCAGAAAAAGTACGGAAAACAAGGTGTGGCAAAAAAATCGTGGCAGGGAAATTGTGGCAGAAAAATCGCAGTAGAAAACATGCGTCAAAAAAATCGTGGCAACATGGTTGGGGTCTATTTATGAGAGATATGGCACATCTTGTTTGAGGTATGTTTTGTGAGCTAAGATTTGTCTCTTGAGATGGTACTGGATGTTCAATATTGTTTCATATATTATATTTGTTGAGGGATACAGTTGGTATTTTGTTGCTGGTATTTGGCATATGGGTATTGATCTTTTGGTTGTGATGTGTTGTTGAAGTTGTTGGTTTAGCTTGAGGCTACTTAACAATGAGGTTGTGGCACATGGTTTGATGTAAAGGTTTATGGTATTTGGTTTATGGATAGAGTGATGAATTTTTTATGGTTATATTGGTGTATGTCTTTGGTATATCGTTGAGGTACATGTTGGGTACATGGTTGAGACAAGTAGTTGATGAGTTGGCACATACATGAGGTGTATATTTGATGGTGTTGATACATCTTGATGAGTCATAGTTGATGTGCAATGGATGCATGGTACATGTTGGTTCAGGTTATTGGTACATGTTGTTTCGTGCAGGTTGATTGGTACAGGTTGTTACAGGTTATTGGTATAGGTTGACAATGGTAGTGGTTTATTTAGTGATAGTGAAGGTTTGTCTACATTTGACATTTATATTTCAGGGCAGTTGGACAGGGCAAGGATAGGTGGTTGTATTCACCTTCTGGTTGTAGTTGGAGAACATAGGGGGTCGTAGCCTACTTTTGGTTGTAGCTTGAGAATTGGGGAGTTGGAGATTCCCTCAAGTTGTAGCCTGAGAAAATAGGGGGTTGGAGCCTCCTTCCAGTTGCAGCTGGAAAACAAAGGAAGTTGGTGCTTCCAATGAATGTAACTCTTAAAGACATATAAGAAAAATAATTATGTGGTTTTCTCCCTCTTTGGGTTTCCACGTAAAACACAGGTTTACTCTGTATGTTTATGATTGCTCATTTGTTCATTGTTTATTTACTCTGCAACTATTGGATGATAATGCTACATTGATATAACACTTTCATTTTGTGGTTGAAAAGTATTTTATTTCTTTATTATTGATTTACCCCCCCTTCTTATTAATCCAACAACAACATGTAACTCATTCTCATTCATAGAGTAAAATGCACAATAGTTAAATGCATACATTAATTCATGAAAATATATAAACAATTATCTTTTAAAATAGTTGTGTAACCATCTGCTTGGGTAGGACATTCCACCCAAACATATACTTTTTTTTGCAAATATCAACAACAATTCATCCCCAAGTTCAAGAATCCACAAGAAAAAGGTGTCCCTCACCATCCACTTAGAACTCAATATCACACAACCCACTAGTATTCTCCTACAACCATCCCAAATTTGCTCAAGATATCTTCTTATTGACCTGCCCAACCCAAGGAATGTACCCCTTCAATTCTCTCATTTTTTTATTAAGGTCTCTCTGGCACAAGTAACTAGGAGTGTCTCTACTGGGAACTCAAGGGAACTCACTGCTAGGAAAACTACCAACAACAACAACACACATGTGCTGTTATAGTGAAACTCACACAAGAGTTCACTCTTTAGTCCTCACA
Organism: Picea sitchensis; assembly: GCA_010110895.2. Lineage (NCBI taxonomy): Eukaryota > Viridiplantae > Streptophyta > Pinopsida > Pinales > Pinaceae > Picea > Picea sitchensis. Next base: position 36,069 of record SNQJ01S0036523.1, read on the forward strand.
ACCTAGCTCTTCAATATTTATCTCCAAAGTGCTCCATGATGCTTTGGCATGCTTCATAATTCGACCAACCTTCTTGCTCGATCTTTGGTGCTCCTTTTTTCTTCTCTCTGCTTGTTCATGTAAAACTCAATGTCTAAAAAGTACATGTAGTTGTCAATATGAATTCCATGTATTTTCCAAAGACAGTTGGATTCCCACTCTACCCAAATTTGATTTTACTTCATCTCCCCCCACATTATCTTCAATAACTATGGGATGTGATTCTCACACCCTCCCTCTTACATGAGTTTTAATGTTTGGACTCCCATACACTAAAGAAAACAATTAGAAGTTATCCCCAATGATAATAAAATTAAGGGGAAATGGTTGAATTAATGCTCTTAATTAACTTCCCCTATTTGACCCCTCTTACACACTCTCTTTTCTTGTGGAAAAATCATCCCCCATCTCTGTCCATATCCCCCAACAACTAGTATCACATTTTATTTATTTAAAGAAAAAAAATCACTCACATATTACATTGCTTGGCCATAGACACATTCATATATACATAAGTCATTAACTAAACTAGGTATTATAATGGGTATGTTACATGAAGGCTTCAAAAACAAGATGACACTAATTAGTCCAAAAACAATTACTACATTTTGAAAGAAATATAAATAAAGGCGATGCAATCTTAGTAAAATTTTCAATGAAAATATAATAGTATCCTCAATGTCGTAAGAAAATACATACATCCTTTTGAGTTGTGGGAAGTGGGAGTTTCAAAGTTACCTCTACTTTAGTGAGGTCTACCTAAATACTTGTAGGAGATATATGATGGCAAATAACAATTCCTTCAGTTAATAACATATGACACTTTTCATGACTAAGTGAAAGGTTTGTTTATTGACATATTGTGATAACTTTCCTAAGGTTTTTCATTACTTATTCAAAAGTACTACCATCTATAGTAAAATCATCCATGTACACCTCAATGCAAGCATGATTTGAATTAAAACATATAGCTAAAATAACTGTTTGGAATGTAGCATGGGCATTTTACAATCTAAAATGTAGTACTCGATAAGAATATTTTCCCCAAGGTTACACAAAAGTGTTTGTGTCCTAATATTCTAGAAAAACTTGAATCTAGTTGTAACCACTAAATCCATCAAGAAAGGAGAAACAATCATCCCAATGTATCTAGAACTTGATCAATGAAAGGGAGAGGAAAATGGTCCTTCAAAGTGGATTTATGCAATTCTCTATGATCAATACAAACTCACCACTTCCCATTTTTATTTGGTACAATCAAGAGTGGTGAAATCTATCGAATATCAGAGATGAGATAGATGAAATTTACATGGAGAATATTTTGCAATTCTTCCTTTATTTTCTCCCTCAAAGAAAGATTTATTCATCATTGGGGTTGGTGAATGGATTGAAAATCATCCTTGATATATATGTGATGAGTATAGAGATCAAGATGAATCCCATTCATATCAGTATATTCCCAAGTGAATGCACTATTGTTCTTCTACATTAGTTCAATTAATTGGTTTTCTGTGAAACTTCTAACCTAGGATTGATGTTAAGTGTCTTTCCTAGGATGATTTCCACTGGTACACACTAATTTTTTGTTATGGTGTATAGAGAAGAAGGATATTATAGCCTTAATTTCCACCCTACAGAGTCAAAGAGGAACATAGTAGAAAATGTAAGTGAAGACATAACCCTTAGCTCAATATTCATAAAACAAATTAGGGGTGTCACTCGTCGTCTATGTAGATTTTAACCTCGTACAATATTTATTGCACACATATTTTTAGTAAAAGAACAGAAAATATAGAATGGAAAATACAAACATTACACAGAGAATTTTCCCATGGAAACCCAAACCGAGAAAACCATCGTATTCTATATTCATTCATAATGATACATTGTTTACAATACAATATACATATAGGATCTAACGACATCCAAAACCCTAACCCAATGACCTGGATTAGTCAACAAAACTAATTCCTTAACCGAGAATAGAAAACCATTGGAAAAAAACCATGTTCCGAAAAATCTCACAACAATGGACACAAAAATCGAGGCAACACAAAAAATGAGGAAAAATGCAACACATTTACCGAGGCATAATTTTTTTCTCGGGGGCGTTTCCCCCAAACCCCCACGTAGGGCGATTTCTCCCCCCTATGCACCCGATGCAACACAAACACTACTACTCATGCAAAAAATATAACATATACCCAACAATCTATAGGATAATCAATGACATGTCACTTGTCATCAGTTCACAATAAGTGACACCCTATGTAATTTTACATATTCCTAGAGTTTCAAATAGGCGAGGGATGAGTTGGTTATTCATGAAATGAGCCTTCTAAATCACATCATTCGAGCCTCCATTGGTCTCTATAATATCTATAAGCTCTCCCAACCCTCTTCCAATAAACTATATAAAGAAGAAAAATCTTCAGCACGAGGAGGAGGAATCATTTACAGATCTATGCTACCGAAATCAAAAGGTGCTTCTCCATCTAAATCAGTTGCAGTTGGGTTTCCTAGATTGGTTGATTAGTTTAGGAGGAGAAAGTAGAAAGGGGAAAGGAGGAATGCATTTACTCTAAGAGGTAATTGCTTTGATGTATTTCTCTCATTTAAATTAACAAATCATTTGTTTTCCACATAAATGTTTGTGTTTTATTCATGAATATTCATATATGGTTTTTTTCATCATAGATCAAGTTAGATATAAGCTATATATGATATTATAACAATAGGAAGAGATGTAGAATGGTATTTTTTTGTATCTTGTTTGCAAAAAGCATGTTGTAGGATCTAAATCTAGAACTAAAAGACTGCAACATCCAAGACATATGAACGAAAAACCTTCAAGTAAAGGTATTCTATTCCACCGTTTCTTAGTTTAAATGTTAATATGTTTTATTTTTTCTAGAGGAAATCCACAAATTATATCCCACTATCTATCTAGGAGCAGTAGGAATATCCTAGGATATCTTGTTGTCCACCCATGATGTTTTCTCCATAATAGAATTTGTGACTCCATTGGGGAATAATCTTTGATTTGTCTCTAGTTTAGAATCCATTGCTTATTATCCTCTATTTTGATTAGTTTTTTTTTTCTCCCTAGTGTTACACATTATTTTTGTCATGCCTATGACCATTGATAATGTGAGCCTATCCTTTGTCCTCTAAAGGATTATTTCCTTAATCCTTGAAGAAGATGGAAGGAAAACCTTTCCTAGAGAGATGAAACTATGAAATTTTCCTTTAAAATCCATAATTTATGAAAGTGTCACATGTTACACCATTGTAGCATATGATACCCTTAAAGTATCACATGTTGCACCATTACAGTCTGCGGTAGCGTCACATGTTTCTAGTTCACATGGTGCGATACTTTTCGTACGAAGGAAAAAAGAAGAAATTCGTGAAGTTTCTAGAATAGAAGCTTCGATGAGGAGGCATCCTTCAATCAATTTGGATCCCACTTGTATTCATGATTTGGTGAGATCCTAACCTCTCATCCTAACCTTCTCGTCCCTTCCTTTTGAAATCTATAAAAGGAATTATTTCTCATGAAGAAAGCTAGTTTTAGTCTTTGAATCAATCAATCTTTGTTAAGTTGACTTTTGACTTGGATGGGCTAGTATCAAACCTATGGTGTTAGAACTCATCAAAGAAAAGGGTGTGTGTTGGAGAAAGGGATCATCTAGAGGGACTTCAAAACATCAAGGATTTTGTTGTAATCTTTTCCATCATCATTAATACAACAACATATTTTCTTTCCTACAAAGGTTGTTTATGTTTGATTATCATCGTTGCATTTCTCCTTGATCATTTGCATAGGTTTCATCAAAATATACTATCGTTGATTTCACTCTTGTTGTCTTGTGTATTCTTATAGGTAATCACTCAAACGTATCAGAACGAAGATGGAGACTACAAATAGTGAGGACAACCATCGATTAAAAGGTGTGAGCTCTTGCTAGCTAGTATTTTTCATTTCATAAACCTAGGGAAATTTATATGTTATGTCTTGTTTTGTTCTAGTCTTGGTTTTATAGTCTAGGGAGATCAATCTATGTCCACATAGACTAATTTGTCCGACAAAACAATTGGTCACCATACTGGGGAATGTTTTTTTCTCTTGGTTTTGCTTCATCATTTACCTTGTTTTTGCTTGAGTTTAACCTCTTGAGTCACTAGGTGATCCAACTTGACTCTCAGACTTGATACCTTTTGGGATTTTTGGAAAAACTCTTAGTTTTTTTCATTTTTTTTGTGTGTGTTTCACTTTCCTTTTAGAGATAGTGTGACACTGTCACACTGGATTGGTCTATAGCCTGCAACACTTGTTATTGTCACATTGTTCTACATTACAGATTGTGACAGTCTCGTAGAATCAAATTTGTTTGTTTCTCTCTCTTCCGATCTCAGATTTGGTTTGGCTTATTTTTTTGGTTTTCTTACTCAGTCTAGATAGTCATCCTTGTAGTCTCAAGTCTTCCTTTTGGCCATTTTTGCAATTTTTTGAGATTTTTATCAAAAATTTCATGATTGCTTACTTTCTCTTAGCTTTGTCTTCAAGTGTATTTTAGTCTAGATTTTGATTGGTGTTACCAAAGTGTTTGTTTTTGGATTATTTGGTGAAAATTTAGTTTTTCTTTTTATTGAATACTTTATTTTCCAAAACACACAAAACAATTTTACACATTTCTTGGATTAATTTTTCTTTTAAAGAAATTTGTTGTTTTTATATTTATCTTTATCTTTGAAAACAAATTTTTTTATTCTTGCACTGCAGTAGTTGAAGGGAATTTTGTTTTGTTTTGAGTAGTAAATTTCTTGGTATTTATGAAATTTTGGGACATTGTGCATTCAAGAATATAAAATTCCCCCCCCTCTCATAATATACCTTTCATTGAAGTGAAATATTGCATTTTCATCTCTTTGCATCATTTATATTCATTCAAAACATTATCTTGTCCATGCCATTTTCCTCTTAATTAAAAAACAACCATAAAATCAATGCTAATAAAATTTATTTAAGAATTTTTGTTTGGTAGGAAACTAACATTAGATTAGTAGTAATAATTTGGAACAAGTGTTGAGGTTAACTCTCCAAAGCTACAAAAAAAACTTAGAATATTGAGATAGGGAGATAAATACATCTTCCACATCATTGTTCTGGGCATACCTTCTCACATAAGGGTCAATCACGAGGTCATGTTGGAGATAGAAAAGTATATAAACATGATTTGTTGGTCTTGGTGGAGTGGTATGAATTTATTGCAAACGGTGTCGAAAGACACTTGTGGATCACTTCATAGGATCACACCTCAGTGGGAGGAACCTCTCAAGGGGATTTTGGGTCTTAAATGGCCCTGCCCTTGTGTGTATATCCGATTGTTGACTGTTCCCCC